>JBBYHO010131226.1:0-41155 GCA_038382025.1 Adansonia gregorii | reverse complement strand
TTAATTATAAAATATGTAAATATTAATATAAAAATAACTTTTTAATATTATAAACAATGATTTGTACTTAAATGGGTTAGCTAGGATAAATTCGGCCCTGAGCTTAGAATTCAAAAATTTTTCGAGCCATGGATAGGCCCATAGAACCGAACTAAGATTTTTTTTTCAAGCCAGATGGGACCAAATTCATGCCTAGCTTAGAATTCAAAATTACGTAAAAGTAATTACATTTAACATAAAATAAAAAAATAATGTAAAATATACTTAAACCCGAACTTGAACCCGAATTAGCCCGAATCCAATTTAGCCCGAACCCAAATGGACCTGAACCCGAAAGAGCCTGAACCCGAATGGACTTGAACCTGAATCAACCTAAACCTGAAAAAATCCAAACCCGATCTGACCCGTCCCGAACCTACCCGTTTGCCACCTCTAAAAAAAATGTTGAATTAAAATCCAAGTACTTCAAAGATTAATTAACATTCTCCATGTAATAAATTCAATCAAGAATTTAATCATATAAGAATTTTGATTAAAAATTTATAAAAAAGTTGAATCAAAGAAATTAGTGTGAAAAATTAGAAGGATTTTAATGTAAAAAATCTAGAAAACTTCGAAAGGTCAATTACAATTCTACATGTAATAAATGCAGTCAAGAATTTAATCAAGTAGGTATTCTAATTAAAAAAAAAGAAAAAAATTGAATCAAAGAAATTAACATAAAAAAATGTGATTAAGAGAATCGTATCGTAAAAATCTAGAAACTCCTAAAAAATTTTCTTGCAAGGAATTTAATTAAAACCCCATGCATGAAGGTTTTTATAATCTCATGTATAAAAGAACTTTATTTCATGCTAAGGAAAAATCCTTAGTGGGAAATTCCACGCATGAATACCCTTCGTGGGATATTCCATGCATAAAATCTACCTAAAATATTGTAAAAATATATCAAGTGCGACTAATTAATATTTAATTCTATATTTTTAAAATGTGAATGAATGACAAAATCTTATTGTAAGAAAAGAGAGAATTAAAAATCCTAAACTTGGGAAAAATTTATGGGAAAATCCTTACAAAAAAATTTCGTACTAAAATAAAAGAATAATTGAAAATGAATTCAAGTTTAGAAAAAACAAACCAAATCCAAAATGATTAATTGAAAATATTTAACAATACTAATAAAAAATTAAAAAAATCCAAAACTTAGAAAGACTTTACCGGAAAATCCTTATGGAAAAGGAAATTCAAAATTTTGACCAAAATTAATTAAAATAAATAATTTTATTTGACAATTTGACATTTTGTGGTATAAATGCCTATACAAACTTTTTCTCCTTAATTTCTAATTTTTCGAAGGGAGTATCGGCATAAATACCACCTAGGTATCGATAAACATATACGAATGGTATATCCATGAATTTTGCATAAAAAGGCCTCAAAATTTTTTGAAATTAAAAATTTTGCTATGCACACCATATTGAAAATGAACTCCATAACTTTATAGGAGGGAATTTAAAAATTAAATTTTCTTTTTAAAGTTTGTTTTTTTTGACCAAAGGCATTTTATGACTTTGGAATGCAAATTTTTCAATTGCTAGTGTGAGGGATCATCCAAATACAGCTAAATAGGTCTTAAAAGTGTCAAGTTCATAGAGGTGGCAGCTGATCCCCATCGGTGTGACTACTCGATTCTTGATCTTGGACACTTTAAAATGTTGGATAAAGGCTTGAATGAAATTAGTGGTCTACTACAAAGTAATTAGGCTAAGGCATCATTATCCTTACGAGATGAACACATCCTCTTTACAATATTTAGATATATATATATATATTTTAATTTCTCGAATCCTAATTTTGCCTTAAAGTTTCTTAATCAAACTTTTAAATTAAGTCCTCCATATTTAGCCTTTTATTTAATTAAGCCTAACTTAATTTAATCCCAAGTTTAATCTAACAAAACCATTCAATTGGATGTGACCAATTAGGGTCCTATCATGTTGGGAATGAACATAATTATGTTGATATATGCCTTTGAACCAATATGTTTGTGACATGGGATACATTGTCAACTAACTGCATACACGTTACTAGTTAAAGTAACAAAAGATTTTCCTTCATGTTAGTGGCATCATTGACTATCATGAAAACCCTAATTGGATGAAGCCCATGAAACTTAAAAGGCCTTGCAAAGGAATGGCAATGTGTTGCAATTATGAGATTCATATGCATCAAAGCCTAGTTCCTTAAAACCTTATTGGTCATTGTATCATCAAGTCAAGGCTTTAGCAATGCTTAAAGACCAACTCATGTTGAGCCTTCCTACTTCAAAAGTAAGCAACCAATCTCATAGGTTAATGTATATGAGATACTTAGAAAAGGATAAGGGTACTTGTTTTATTGAAATGAGTTCACTAAATATGGCCTCAATAAGAAATTTATTTGGTATTAGTCATTCAAGTGTCTATGGACTATGTTCTAATGTGTTAGTCATGTATAATAGTCTTTAGCTTTATGATACCAGTCATTTCGTATGAGGAGTGTTATACTTAAAGATCATTATGAATGAGTGTAAATAGATGAATGCTTATGGTAGGGTGGTTTTAGGTAATGACATGAATTGTATGGTGGATAGATGAATGATTAAAAAGGATTCACCACTCTTAGTGACAATTAGAGACATATCCCAAATAATCTTAACTTTGGTTAACTGGATTAAAGTCTTTAGCCAATGCATAGTGAATTATAAGGAATTGTTCCTTGTAGATTCATGATCACTAACCATAAGTCAGAAGATCTAACATGGATGAAGCATAAGTACACACTGAACCATGCTCATGCTTAATCCAAGATAAATGTTGAAGGGACCATACTACATTGATAGGTAGGTTACTAAAAAGTTTCAACAAGATTACATTGACTTTTCAACATTTAAGTGGTCATGATGGGTTGCTAGATCCTACTCTTGATTTATAGTTATAATCATTTATGTCTATTGTCAACATGTTGGGAATGTAATGGGTTACACATGTTAAATTAAATCCAAGAGTTAATTAAGTACTTAATTAAATAAAAGGTACTTTGGAGGACTTAATTGAATAGTTCAATTAAGATTTATTTGAGACAAATTAGATTTGTGAAATATAGATTTTGTTGTCTAATTAAGACATAAAAGATAAGATTGTCTTATTAAAATAATGCCTAAATTAAAACATGCTATATAAAGATGGATAAACACTAATTTTATTTGAAATAATATTTCACCTAAGCTAGGGATTCAATTGTGAATCAAAATTTTCTATATCATTTCTTGGTCTATGATCCCTTGGAATATTATTGTAATATTAATTATTTGATAATTAATATTAAAAATATTAAAAATAAGTTAAAATAGTTTTAACTAAATTAAGGATTTTATAGCGATAAAATCCATTAGGATGTATATGCTAGCAACTTTAGTTTCTAATTTATTTATCTAATCTTATAATTGTTAGATAATTATAATTTTTTGGATAAATATGAAGTTTAAATTATAAAATTAAACTCATGGAAACATAATCAAGCCAATAAACCCCTATTACGCCTAAAGCCTAGTTTATGGTCCAAGCTTGTTGGGCCTAATCCTATGGCCTAAATAGGACAAGGGATTTCAGCCAAGGCATGTGGGAAAGGCTGGTCATTTATATTGTTTGAAACAAGGGTTGGTTATTTTAAAACACCAAAAAACAAAGTGAAAGAGTTTCATTTGATTTTAGAGTTTTAAATAGGTTAAAACTCTTCCATCTTAAAGCCAACTAGGAGTTAGATTGAGCTAGTACATAAAGACATGATAATGATCTCTTTTCAGCTAATTTTTAAGAGAAAATATTTTTGAAAGTTTGCCATATATTTTCTCTAAATTTTTGTTCTTTCTACTATGTTTATTGCTTAAACCTCTCTCTCTTGTTCTTAGTGCAATCTTCATCCTATATTTATTCTTGGTTATTGATTGATACGAGATGGATATTTACCTTTTGGTTGAGGCTTAACAATCCTTATAGCTAGCACTAGAGAACCTTAAAGCCTTTAGAAGTTTTCAACAAACATCTATGTGGATAACAATTAGAGACAGACATGTGTACTGCTTATTATCTTAGAGATTTTTTTAGAAGGCCATAGTCGACACCTCAAACATCTTTTGGTTAGTTTTTGTTTCAGATCTTGGCACAGATGTTCAGGAGACCAAATAAAGTTCTCATTTAGGCCATATTCATTGAACTTGTTTTAATAAAACAAACACCTATATACTATCCCAGGCATTTATATACTTCAACCCATAAGATCAGTTGCTTACTTCACAACCAAGAAGACACTGAAGAGATGTCAATCCTGATATTTCAACCTCATGCATGTATTAGATTACAAAAATCAACAAAATAACAATAACAGGGTAGCATAAGACATAAACATATAATCAACCGAACTTTCTTGAGAATCTTTGCGGAGGGACTTACATGTAGTAAAATATTCCACTGAAATTTAAACATCCATCTATTTAGAGATTACTTGACTCTCTGCTATCATAATCTGAAGTTAAAACCAATCTAAAGAATCTTTAGGAGCTGGAGGTAGCTTGGCAAAAAGTTCTCCAAGATCACAAGTAGTATACATGTCTTGCCTCTAATGGTTACCCATATAGATGGTTGTTAAAACCTTTTCGAGGTTCAATGGTTGTCCAGTGCTAGCTAAAAAGCTTGTTAAGCATCAATCAAAAGGTAAAGCAGATTCCTTTTCTTAATCACTTAAATAAAAAACAATTTTACGAGGTAGATGGCACTAAAGTAAGAAGAAAGAAGAAATGATAGTTCAATAGGGGCTGGTAACTATAAAAAATAAAGACTATTATTTTTTCGACTCAAAAAAAAATTTCTCACTTGATTCAATAATAAACTTTTTCTCAAAGTATATATTCAATTCCTTTGACTTGCCATCTTTTTATATACTAGCTTAATCTAACTCCTACTAGAGGTAAATAAAGAAAAGTTCTAATCAAAATAGAAACTCCTTATTAATGTGAAACTCTTTTCACTCTTTAAGTAACTAAATCTAATCAAACACCTTTTCCTTGTCATGGCTGATCTAGACACCTAAAATAGGCTAAGAAGAATTCGGTTAACCTATGGTCCACGAGATTAAATCCTAGGCTTTAGGCACATAATGGGTAAATAAGCCAGGTAAGGTTTCCATGAGTTTTAATTCTATAATTTACACTCCTCATTTATCTTGATAAATAATATTTGCCTAATAAATATAATTATCTAATAATTACAAAATTAGATAAATAAATTACAAATCCTATTGGCTAGCATAATTATCCTCATGAATTGTATCTTCACAAAATCCTTATTTAGTTAAAAACTATTCTTACCTTAATATTAATCTTATTTATATTAATTATCAAATAATTAATATAAAAAAATATTCTAAGGGATAATTGGCCAAAAGGTTAGAGAGAGAAATTTGATTCATAATCAAACTCCTAGTCTAGATGAAATCTTATTTTCACTAGGACAAGGTATACCTACCTAGATATGGTATATCTTAATTAGACATTATCTGGAAAAGACAATCTTATCCACTGTGTCTTAATTAGACAACAAAATTTAGATTTGAAAAAATCCATTTTTGTTCTTAAAATAAATCTTAAATTGTACTATTTAATTAAGTCCTCTAATTAATTATCCTTTTATTAAGTCATACTTAATTAAATCCTGAATTTAATCAAACAATCCATCTTATTGTGTGTGACCCATTAGGTTTCTAACATGTTGGCAATAAACATCATTAACTTCATTAATTATATTCATAGACCAAGAGCGGGATCTAGGAACCTCTCGTGACCACCCAAATGTTGAAAAGTCAATATGACCTCATTGAAACATTTCAGTTATGAGCTTATCAGTTTAGTGTAGTCCTTTCATGATATATGCAATCGGCATAAGCATGGTGTAGTGTCTACTCATGCTTTAATCCATGTTAGATCTTACAACTTATGGTTAGTGATCATGAATCTATAAAGAAACATTCCTCATAATTTATCATGTTTTGGCTAAAGAATTTAATCCTACTGGCCATAGTTAAGAACATCTAAGACATACCAATGTCATAGGAGCAGTGAATCCTTTCTAGATCATTTATCCATATACTATATGTTTCATGCTATATAGAAAACTAGCCTACTGTGGGCATTTATCATTGTGGACCTGTTAAGGATGATCTCTAGGTGTAACATTCCCATTGAAGATAACTTTGTATCATAAGTCTGAAAACTATTATACATGATTAGTAGACTAAAATATATTCCATAGACACTTAAGTGACTAACACCAAATAGAGTTTTCATACAGGCTATGTTCAATGAACTTGTTGCCATAAAACAAGCACCTCTATGTCATCCCAAGTATCTCACATATTCAACTTATGAGATTGATTACTTACTTCCTAAATAAGAAGGCATAGTTGGTCTTTGAGAATTACTAATGCCTTGGTTTCACAATACAATGACCAAAATCATTTTAAGGAAATAGCTTTTGATATATAGAAATCTCATAATTATAACTCACTATTATTTCTTTGCAAGGTCTTTTAAGTTCTATGGGCTTCATCCAATTAATGGTTTAATGATAGTTAATCATGCTACTAAAATTAAAGAAAACCTGATGTTACTAAACTAGTAATGAGTATGTAATTAATTAACGGTGTCTTCTATGTCCCAATCTAATTGGTTCAAAGGCATACATTGATGACAATAACATGTATTAGTATCTAAGCATTGTCAATGCCTCGTTTTGGCAACATAATGACCAAGAATATTTTTAGAAACATGACTTTAATGCATAGGGATCCAATGATTGACTATTCTAAAGTGATGGTAAGTGCTTTTGTCTTTTCCTTTTTTAGCTTTCATCTCACCAGTTTGCTTCAAACTATTTAAGCTAAGAGGCATGCCCATGTTGATTTCTTCTTCTTCTTCGTCTTCTTCTTAGATTTCTTAGATGAAAAAATAACTAAGTGGATATCTTTCTCAGTGGTGATGGATTTTTCAATCGTAGTCAACATGTTCAATAAATCTAGGACGATTCTCTAAAGATTGTTTCATGTTGAAAGTCAATATAAACTAGCTAAAGCTAGGAGGTAAAGAGGATATAGCTAAATCAATCCATCACCCTCAATCTTATCATTTTCAACACATGAGTCCTAATTGGGATGTTAGAAATTCCCTAAAAATGAAAGACATTATGATGTATTTCATTAGTTTGAACTGATTATTCATATTTATATATTTGAGTTTTTTCATTACATCATTGCTATTCCATGCTTATATATTTACATGTTAAAGTAAATGTAAGCAAATGAGGCTTAGTGACTACTTGTGTTTATACCATTAAATGTTGCATATAATGGACTTTATATGCCGGAAGACAATATTTTAAGGTAAATAGTTTAGCAATTAACTCATGTTAAAATTATAATATATCCTTTATATCCAATTAGAGAGATGACTTATCTTGGCCATCTAGAGCAAGTCGACCCCTGAGTAAAGAGATAGATATATTGCCTAGAGGTGGTGATATAGTGGACTAGACCAAAGTGCAACTAATCCATTAATAAGTCCATTTACTTGGATTAATGCACTTTAGACGTTCATTATGTAATTACCTAAATCTTGAATAAGTAATTGACTCCATATGTATAAGTTGTATGCTTTCACATTCCAAATGATAAAATATCTCGAAGTATTAAGCTATATATGGGTTCGTTGGGTATATAGCTTATACTCGATAAGAGCTTTACTCATAGATTAGTCTTATAAAGAGTTAAGTTTGTCCCCTTAAAAGGCACTATATAGTATACTGAAAATGAACGAGGCCGCGATCATTTGTTTATAAAATAATAAATTATTCACTTATGGTGAATAATCATTTTCATATAGAGAGTATAATGGAACTTTATGATAAAGTAATCCAGTAGGTGAAACAGACTTTTAACCTTAAGTTGATCACAGATATCGTATGAGGGTATCACATAGATGACTAAGTCATTAGACTAAAAGGCTATTTATAAAGCTTATGTAATACTTATATAATTAGGAATGTAATTTTAGGTCTTTAGTTGCATGACTCTGAGATTAATAATTATGTGATTATTTATTCAGTATTGAATAAGTAATATATTGATTATTGAAGCCTAATTATGTATGTCTAATTGGTCTTTTCACTAGCTTAACATAATTCCTTAATGGATGGTTATTGATTAGATTACCTGAAATCAAATGACTCTCAATGTAGACACCTTATTTTGTCCAAGCCAGTTTTCATCATCTTGAGACATAATTGAAAGATGACAGAATCAAAAAAATAAAAAATAAAAAGCAAAAATAGGGACGATTAAAGAAAGATGCCTAAAATGCAAGGCAAATTTTTTTTTTGGGAAGGTATCAATACATAATTTATTGTATTGATATAATGGGTAGAAATTGCTTTGTGCATCGATACAAAATGTTTTGTATAGATACACTAAGATATTTTTACCTACCTTGAGCCATCTTTCAGCCTTTGAAAATCTAATTTAAATATGCTATTGCACGAAAAATCATCATAATTCATACCAAGCCTCAGCTATGGGCTCGTGATTGGACTTAAATAAATTTTTAAAGCCTAAATAGCCAGTGAAAAAGGATATTTTCATGAAATATATGGTTTGTTGAAGGGCATGCTTGGCCTTTTTCCAGTTATAGGCTGTTATAACATTTTCGCACCATTACTCTACATGGCAAAACCAATGGAAATAATGGTAACTGAATATAGTATCTGGAGTTATCCCTTAGTACATCAATAAAAGATAAAAAAAATGCCCTTACTTTATCTCCAGAAAGCATTGGCTGAACCTTGAAATTAAAAGGGGCTAAAGCTAGCTTAGCCAGCAATCAATGATTTTTCTCGCAATCAATGAATTTTCCAATAATAGAAAAAAATCTAGCCCTAAAACACTCCCAAAATACTATTCTGTTGCCTTTCACCCTTTCCTTTCCTTTATTCTTGTAGCTTCTTATAATCAACATTAAAAAAACCTCCAAAACCTTATATTCCATTCTTTTTTCCTCTTAAAACTTCTTTCCCTCAACACCTACCAAAAATATCTTTTTTTATCATTTCTTTGCATATCAACATGAAAAAAAGGAAGAAGATAAGTTTCAAGTTACTGCACGAAAAAAAAGGTTAAAGCTTGAGGCTTTGGGTATATTTTGTCACCTAGGGTTCTCTTTTCTCATTTCTAGCGCTTGCATCATTTCAGTGAATTGTTTATGCTACCATGACTATCCTAGGATTCTTATCCCTTATTATTGTCTTGGTTGTAGTAATCATAGGATTTTGATATTCCTTTGATCTTTTAATGTTACTTGGTAGGCCAAACAACTTCTCTTTCATTCTGCCATTAAAGCAATCCCTTATTCATATATTTTTTTTCATGTTCCACCTATTTTAATATGCTTAACACATGCTTAAACGTACTTCCTATCATGCATTGAGTATATTCATGCATTTTCTTACATTTTAATGAGTCTTATGGCACAAAAATGCTATCTTAAAAATTTCAGCATGTTTTTCTTTACTTAAAAATGTTCATGTCATCTTCCATAGCATGATTTTTGGTGCCATTCATGGAGTTATCATTTCCATGCATCTTATTTGTCATCTTCTTGTATTTTTTTGTAATCTTTTCGACGTCAAAATGTCATCTTTTGTGTTTACATATGTTATCCCTATTCATCTTTGTGTATGTTGTATTTTGTTCATGGCATATTTGTCAAGATGCTTGCTTGTTTGGTAAAAATATGATTTTCAAAGAAAGAAATCCCTAAGATAAGTTTATGCTATATGCAATAGATAGAGAATAGCATGGATTCATGTTTTCATAAAATTGGTTTTCCAATCTTGGGGATAAATCAAACATTTCAACTTTGGAGTCAACGTAAACAAAGTTTAAAAATGTTATTTTTCAAACAAAAATAGCCTTTTTAGTTGATATAAAATATATTAAGCCTTGATTTTGAGTTTAACATCTTCTTGATGGCATGGTCAATAGATGTTTCATCCTTCCCAACTACTCCGGGATTATGGAATGAACTTATGATGCTTGTGTCATTCTTTTCCCTATGTTGTGGATGTTTGAATGTCCATGACTAGAGTTCGACCCTAAGAAACCTAAAAAAATTAAATAACCCCTGTTTTTGCTCTGGCAACACCATAGTCTAAATTTAAAAAGTTATTTATGAACCCTAAATTAAACTTTTCTAACATTTTTCCCTTAAAGACATCAAAATATCTTTCTAACAGTGTCTTGTTTGCCCTTGGATCATCCCGAATGAGAAAGTTATGACTTTTCAAACATTTGGTATCTAGAACCCTGGGACTAGCGCATTACATTTCGTTTAGGTTGTTTTAGTCTATTAGATTATTTTTCTATATTATTTAAATTAAAATTTTTCCTAGCAAGTTTGCAAAGTTTCCTTTTGAAAAGGTATTCTTTATGATTTAACAATATTGGATAAGCTTGTAATCATTTTTCAAAGTCCATCATGCTTTTTCCCTTGTACATGCTGCTAGTACCAAAATAAGCCTACCTCAAAAAATTAATTCCACTTAGAAATTAATCTTTTAGGATTTTTAAAATATTTTTACACTAATCATCAAATGGTACCTCGTTTACCCTTTGAAGCCTTAGGATGAGCCTTTAGGAAGGGAGATAGTGTGATACTGTCCCTCGTATTAGCTCAGTCTCTTGAATTGCCATCATCGAGATGTTTGAACTTCTTAAAATGCATCTGAGTGGCTCCCCTACAACACAAGCCTTTTAGGCTCAGATTAAGGCTTAAGACATAATTATTTTATTCAAATCTTTGGTTCTTTATTTTCAAAATACATTTTTTTAAACATCCTTTCCTTTTAATGTATAAAAAGATTTCATTTTTAGGGATACTCTAATCCTACCTCTTTGAAGGGATACTCCAACCCTATTTTTCACTTCTATTTTCTCTTTCAAATTCATTCGAGATTGTTAATTATTTTCTTAAATCATAAAAAATTTTCATTCTTGAGAATACTTCAACCCCACCACTCTAAATGATACTTTAACCCTGTTTTACACTAAAAAACTTGAATTTTCTCTTTCGGATTTATTCGAGATTCCTAATTATTTTCTTAAATCATCAAAAATTTTCATTCTTGGGGTACTCCAACTCTAATACTCCAAGCAGATACTTCAACCCTACTTTTCACCAAAAACTCAAATTTTTTCTTTCAAATTTATTTAAGATTCTAATTGTTATCTTAAATCATTAAAAATTTTCATTCGTAGGGATACTGCAACCTCGTTTTCTATAGAAAACTTAAATTTTCTCTTTTAGATATATTCAAGATTTCTAAATATATTCTTAAAATATTAAAATCTTTATCTTTAGGGATACTCCAACCCTAACTCTCTGAGGGAATGCTCTAACCTTCCTTTTAATTCAAAATCCAAAATTTTTTCTCTTTTTTAGATACCATGTATTGTTTTGATTAAAACCTTTTCCCATCCCTCAAATTACCATATCCAAACACGTCTTTAAATTATCATATTTATTATTCTTCAATAATCAAAGACAATTATGAGATAAATTTCGATCGTCTTTTTTCTTACATTCTTTTATTTGTGATTGTTTGTTTGTGAAATGAGGAACCTCCAGCCCCAGAAACATTCCCAAAACATTGTTCTATTGCCTTTCACCCTTAACCTTCCTCTATTCCCGTAGCTCTTTAAAATCACCACTAATGACACCTTCAAAACCCTCTATTCCATTTTTGCTTCCTTTTAAAACTTCCTTCCCTCAACACCTTACCAGAAATCATTTTTTTATCATTTTCTTCTACATCAATATAAAAATAAGGGAAAAAAGTGGGTCCTAAGTTGCTGTTCAAAGACAAAGGTTAAAGCTTAAGGCTTTTGGTATATGTTCTCACCTAGCTTTTTCTTTACTTATTTCTAGCACTTGCATCATTTTAGTGAAACATTTATACTGCCATGACCATCCTAGGATTCCCACGCATTATTGTTACCTTGGTTGTGGCAGTCTTAAGATTTTAATGTTCGTTTAATGTCTTAATATTGCTTAGTAGGCCAAACATCTTCTTTTTCATTCTGTCATTAAAGCAATCCTTTATTCATGCATTTTCTTTCATGATTCATCTATTTTACGTGCTTAGCACATGCTTGAATGTTCTTCCTAATGTGCATTGATGTTCATGTATCTTTCATTTTAAGGAGTCTTATGGCATCATTTTTTTGCATCTTATTTGTCACCCTCTTGTATTTCTTGTAATCTTTCCATGTCAAAATGTCATCTTTTATGTTTGTATTTGTTATCCTTGTTTATCATTATGTATGTTGTATTTTGTTTATGACATTTTTGTGAAGATGCTTGCTTGTTTGCTAAAAAAATTATTTTTAAAAAATAAAAAGTCTTCAAGTTAAGTTTATGCTACTTCTAATAGATGGAGAATAGCATGTGTTTAATGTTTTTATAAAATTGGTCTTGCAATATTGGGGACAAATCAAACATTGCAACTCTAGGTTTATAGTAAAATAAGTTTAAAGGTGTTGTTCTTCAAACAAAGATATAAAAAAACATATTATGCCTTGATCTTGAGTTTGACACCTTCATGGTGGCATGGTCAACGGGTGATCTCATTGCCCCAAACTTCTTCAAAATTGTAGAATGAACTAGTGATGCCTATGTCATTCTTTTCCCTATGTTGTGGATATTCAAATGTCCATAACTTGAGCTTGAGCCTAAGAAACGTGAAAAAGATTGAAAAACCTTTATTTTTGCTTTGGCAGCATCATAGTTTGAAATTGAAAAATCATTTTTGAACCATAAATGATTTTTCTAAAATTTTTTGGTATTTTCTTAAAAGGCATTGAAATACCTTTCCAATTGTGTCTTGCTCGCCCTTAGATAATTATGCCGTTTCAAACCTTTGCTGCCCGAAACCCCTTGGAATTGTGCATTAGATTTTTTTTGGGGTGTTTAGGCCCACCAAATTATTTTTCTTTTGTTTAAATATTTTTCCCAAAAAGTTCACAAAATTCCCTCTCTGAAAAGGTATTGTTTATGGTTTAACAATTCCGCATAAGCCCATAATTATTTTCCAAATTCCATTGCTTCAATTGCCTTGTTTATGCTGTCAGTGTCAAAATAGGTTGAAAACCAAAAATTAATTCCACCTAGGAAGTGATCTTCTAGGATTTTAAAAATATTTTTGCACTAAACCTAATCAAGTTACCTTTCCAACGAACCTCACTTACTCATAAAGACTTTGGATGAGACAATGCTATCCCTTATTTTTTAGAACTAAAATTAGCCTAGTCTTTCGAATCACCATCATCGAGACGTTTGAATTTTCTAAAATGCATTCGATTGGCTCTCTTACAACACAAGCCCTTTAGGCTTAGATCAAAGTTTAAGAGAAAATTATTTTATTCAAATCTTCGGTTTCTTATTTTCAAAATACCTCGTTTTTCAAAATATCCATTCCTTTTAAACTAAAAAATTTTTATCTCTAGGGATACTTTAACCCACCTTTCTAAGGGGATACTCCAATCATATTTTTCACTAAAAAACTTGAATTTTCTCTTTTAGATTGATTCGAAATTCCTAATTATTTTCTTAAATCATCAAAAATTTTAAATCTTGGGGATACTCTAACCTTGTTTCCACTACAGAACTTAAATTTTCTCTCTTAAATTTATTCGAGATTCTTAATTATTTCTTAAATCATTAAAAATTTTCATTCTTGGGGATACTCCAACTCCACCACTTTGATGGGATACTCGAAACCTATTTTTTTTCTAAAACCTAAATTTTCTGTTTCACATTTATTTAGGATTCCAAATTATTTTTTAAATCATAAAAAATTTTCATTCTTGGGGATGCTCTAGCCCCACCATTTTGAAGGGATACTTCAACCCTATTTTTCATTGAAAACTTAAATATTCTCTTTTAGATATATTTGGGGTTTTTAACTATTTTCTTAAAATATCAAAACCTTAATCTTTAGGGATACTCTAGCCCCAACTCTCTAAGAGGATACTCCAACCTCGCTTTTACTTCAAAATCCATAAATTTTCTCTTTTTTAGATACCTCGATTTTTTTGATTAAAACCATTTTTTTATCCTTTAAATTACCATTGAATCTAAACATGTTGTCATCTTGGTTATTCTTAATAATGAAAGACAGTTATGTGATACATTTTGGTCGTCTCTTTTTTTTTTTCATTCTTTTGTTTGTGATTGTTTGTTTGTGAAATTATTATATTCTTTTTTGTTTTAGTAACATGTTTCATTTTTGTAGTGGCTATTGTGCATTCATATTCAAAATTTATTTTCAAAAAAATTTATAAAGCAAAGTTGAGTGTTAGTATCTCTCCAATGCCTAACATGGAATATCTGAATTTTAAAAATTTAAACTAAAAATTATTTTTATCAAAAATCTTGTTACTCATACCACCGTGGTGCTTAGGTGATATAAATTTTCTTTCAAAGCTCGAATCTACAATTTTCACCAAAAAAAATCATGCATAAATGGGGATTATATTTAAATAATGAGCAAATGGAGTCGATTAAGACAAAATCGAAACAAGATATAGCTAGTGGACACCACTTTTAAGCATTGTGGGGTTACTAATCTTTTTCCACACATAACCAACTCCCAAACCAGACCAATGTATCTTTGGACCTTGTAGTCCTTGAAATCATCATTTTGAGTTTCATAACTCGAGATATTGTTTTCAATAGGCATTCAATCATGCCTAGCCAAAATGATCAATGGTGACTCCAAATTTATGGCCACTTTACAGTAGCCTCCCAAGACTAGTTGGATGAGCAATTCACTCGATGGTCTCTTTCCTTCATATTACTATGCCTAGTTGTTAGGACTTTTAGTGTCAAATGAAATCAAAAGAAGGGTGAATAGATTTTTCAAATCTTTGATAAATTAAAACTTTGATAAATAAAATTGAGAAATCTAAAAAATAAATTTTAGAGTGTAAGCAAGTGAATAGAAATAAACAATTAAAGACAAAGGAAAAAGAAGCAAATTCAATGATCTAGAGAGGTTTGACCTCACTTACCTTAGATTTTTGCAATTCATTAACTTGAATTGTCTACTTTTTAAGGATAAGGTATAACCTTTACACTTCTTATTTTTCAAGGCTAAGAGAGAAACCTCTACCCTCTATTTTTTATGGCTAAGATAGAACCTTCTCTTATTACTTTTGAAGGCTAAGTAGAAACCATTTCTACTATTCAATGGCTAAGTAGGAGCCTCCCCTTTTTTTATAAAGATTTGAATGTAAACAAACCTCTAAAGGTTAGGTGTTTACAAGAACTTTGGCTCAAGGGAAATATGTATCTAAAGATACAAAATGAAGAATATAAAAAAAGGAAGAATTGATCTTATATAACGATGAACTACTTAGTGGAAATGATAGAAAAGATGAGAGATTTGGTTTTAAGCACCATCTCTTGGATCTTTTTCTTGTTAAAGGCATTGGAATCACTTATTTATAGCCTTGATAATGTTTATAGCCATTGGGAACATTAGGTGAATGAATATAGCTGTAGGAGTATTCACAAATATCATTTCCCATTGTTCCCAACGCTATTGTATTGATACAATACCAAGGGTATCGATATATAAGTTAAAAATATGACCATTGCAAGCTGTTTTATCGATATAATAAAGCTAAGTATTGATACTTGTCAGCTTGTACTGATACAGACACACTTTGTATCGACACATTTAGGGATTTCAACCAAACCTTAGCTATTGCGAAGTATGTATCGATACATATAGGGTGTGTATCGATACATACTGCATTGTATCGATACATACTGATTTGTATCGATACATTTGATGTTTTTAAACATAGTATGAGTGCATTTATGCATTGTCTTGATATAGCCCTTTAAATTCTTTGGAAAATGATTTTTCTTGGCTTTAAAACATGTAAAACTTATCTAAAAAGTTTTTTATATATATATTAAGAATACATTTTTGAGTGCTTGAAGGAGTTTAAAACACATTCTAGTATTTTCAAAGTGTTTGCAAAATATTTCATGGAAAAGTACTAATCTTGAAAATATTTAAACATAACCTAATTAAGCTTAAGTTTTAGTTATGTCAAAATTGAGATTAATTCAAAACTAATATGGCTAACAATCTCCTTTTTTTTGATATGACAAAACTTAAAGGGAATTTGCTTGTATAACTCCCTCTTAATCATTTAAAGCTTTTCAACAAAACTCTCTTTTAATAAAAGCATTATGAAATAGATTTTTGCAGATTTTATAAAAAGGTTTTGAAACATCTGAAAATGACATTATTTGGTCATATTTACCTTCAAGAGTACCAACACAAAATATTAAGGATTTCAATAATATAAATAACGTAAGCACATATGAAATCCTCTTATTTGCTAGCATAAACATGAAGTTCAAGCAAGCAAATTAACCCTAAAACTCTCCCCTTTTTTGGAATATGAAAAAGGTGAAAGTAGATTAATTCAAAGCTAAGGGACTAATTTCAACAAGATTTCTAAAAGGTTTATAAATTATGAAACATTTAAGAGCATGCATATCAATTATTAAGAAAATGTATGCAATTAAGTCCTAATGTAGTTCATCTAATTTTTGTATTCTTTTATAGTCAATTAAACACATTTGAGAGATAGAACATACCAATTGTTGAAGGATTGTAAGAATTATTAATCCAATTGGTGTTTAGATGCACAATAAATACCAATTTTTGAATTTTTAGTACACATGCATACTATAATAGATGCCATATGGAAGGTTAAATTTTTTTTTAAAGAAAAATGTAACAAAATTTCATAGGTTAAAAGATCATTTGCTAATTCATTAAATCAAAAAACATGCTTAAATATGAGAATTATGCACTTAAACATGCTCAAAAATTCATTCAAAGCAAACATTTTAAGCATATATTACATACTAGAGTATTAATTATATGTATAATTGACTCATGTATGTCAAAGAGTCAGTGTGACTTTATTAAAACCTTTAAGTAACCAACTTATCAGAGTAGTCAGAATGAGCATGAGCATGGTGCAGTGTCTATTGTTACTATAATCTATATTAGATATTATAAGTTATGGTTAAATATCATGAATCTATGAGGAACAATTCCTTATACTTCATTGTGCTCTGGCTAAAGACAATGATCTTATCAACCATAGTTAAGATCATTCAGGATATGTCTTTTATATCGCAACAGTGTTGAATCCTCTTTAGATTACTTATTCATCTACCATTTGCTTCGTGTCATGCCTTAAAACACCTTACTGTAGGAATCTATCCTTGTGGACACATTCATGATGATATCTAAGTATGACACTCCTCATATGAAATGACCTGGTATCATAACTTTGAGGACTATTACACATGATTGGCACATCATAACATATTCTATAGGCACTTGAGTGACTAATACTGAGTGGAGTTCTTATATGGGCTATTTTTGGTTAATTTATTTCTGTAAAATAGGCAACTTATGTCATCCTAAGTATCTTACATATTTAAACCTATGAGATTGGTTGATTACTTTCTAAGTAAGAAGGCATAACACTCTTTGAGCATTACCAATGACCCATCTTGTCAATACGATGATCAATAATTTTTTGAAGAACTAGACTTTAATGCATAAAAATCTTATGATTGCAATGCTTGTAATGCCTTTGCAAAGGCTTTTACGTTCAATGGACTTCATCCAATTAGTTATTTTATGACAGTCAATCAAGCCACAATATGAAGGAAAACCTTATGTTATTAAATAACTAACGGGTATGTAAACACCTAATTTTGTCTAAGCTTTTTCTCAAGCATTTTGAGGCATTAACAAACTTTAACGAACAAAAATGAATTAGTCTCCCATATTCCTAGCTAAAATAAGGTGTTTGGAAAGCTAAAGTATGTAAAATTTAAATTTTTGCATGTACGGTCTCCATGGATCTACATAGGGCCTCCATGTGATAAAAAATTTAAAATTTATAGGCTGTATCGATCCATTCACTTATTGTATCAATACTGGGCTTGGTAGTTATGAAATCATTATTTTAACCAAAATGTATCCCTACGTCCTAGCTATGTATCGATTCATCTAGGCAAAATTTGCTCATTGTATCAATACATTATATATGTATTGATATAGCTTGTGTTTTTTGCCCAGACCATGGCATTTTTCACCCCTTTACCTCACTACATTAAAACATGTATTTGGCTACGCTTTTGGCTTTAGAAGTCATCCAATTTTAGATTAAATTTCACAAAAATCATGTGGATTTTATTTTGGGCCTTAAGTATTAAGCAGTCACATTTTTAAGGGTCTATTAAGCTTGAGATAGGGATATTTCATGTTATAATTTGATTTATTAAGAGTAAGTTTGGTATTACTCAATGTACGAGCCCATGTATGGTTTTCTTTGGCTACATGAGTAGTTTATTAACCAATCAAATGTTGAAAGCTAAGCTTTTGGTACAATGACTTATCAGATTGTATATAGTAAATATCCCAAATGCCTACCTTGCTAGGTTATTTTTGTTAGCTGAAATGTTATGCTATATGGAGACATTTTCTTGCTTAGCAAAAGGGATTTTGGATAGACTCTTGCATGCTATCCTTGGTCGAAAACCCTTCATCTTGTAGCTCCCCAAATTAAGCACCAAAAACCCTCCATTCCACTCATTTTTCCTCTCGAAATCCATCCATTGATAGTATAACCTTGAAGCTCATTCTTGGCCATCCTTTTTTGCTATTCTATAGCAAAGAAAGGGAAAAAAATGAGTAAGAAACTCATTAAAAGCTTGAATTTGTGCTTAAACAACAAAGGTAAGGTTTAAAGCTTGTTGGTATACTTTCAATCCTTTCTCCATCCATTTTCTTTCATTTTCGTCATTTTCATCAATTTAGTAAACTATTTTCATGAGAGCCATAACCCTGTCTTGGGATGTTCATGCATTATTATGGCCTTCGTTATGGTAGTATTAGGATCGTTAATGATTTGTTGATGCTTGATGATTGTTTGTTAATAAAAAATGACATTTTCCTTGCTCTTATTCCAAACAGCCCTTGTTTTGTTTTCCATGCCATTTTTGCTCCATGTTTCATGATGAATCCATGATAATATGTTCATCCTAGCATGCTTTGATCATGAACATGCATTTAGATACATATTTTTTATCATGGCTTTTTTGTTGAAATAATGAGATATGTTGCTTTTTTGATGTGCGATTGATCGAAAATGTTTATGCCATGACTTAAGTTCATTACATGTTAGTTTAAATGTCTCTTAATGCTTTGTGTTGCTTGGAAAAAAAATTGCTTTTCAAAACCTCCTAAGTTAAGTCCATATTACCTTCAATAAATGAAGATTAATATCGATTTAATGTTTTCTATCAATCAATCTTCCAATATTAGGGAAAAATCATGCTTTTGTCACATGAGGCTAAATATTCTAATTTTTAAAAATAAAATGTGTCTTTTAATTTTCCTTAAGATGTTTGTGCCTTAATCTTGTGTCTAATTTCTTTTGCTTGTGAAATGATTAAAAGGCTATTACATCATCCTAAACTACTCTAAGATTATGTAAATGAGCTTGTGAAGCTACTATCACTGACCCCCTTCTGTCATGGATGTACACATTTCTATAACTTGAGTCTAGCTTTAAGGGACCGAAAAACAAAAAATTCCCTTGCTTTGTAATGGCAACATGATGATCTTGACCTGAAAAATCATTTTTTTAACCTTAAACAAGTTTTCAATATTTTTCTAGCATTTTTACCTTAACGGGATGTTTGGTACAAAACATATTTCATTACTGAGTGTATATAATATTCCATCATGACATTACCATGTTTTTTTCCAAAAACTTTCTCCAAACTAGGTAATGTGATATTACCAACAATACCAAAAAGTAATATAAGAGAATGTCATAACCATTTTTTTGAGGTTATGTAACATTTTGCTCAGAATGTAAAACTAGTGGCATTTTTACCCTTTTCCTACGTTATTTTCTTGATTTTTTTAACTTAAAAACAAGCTTTTTTGTTTTTATAGGCCTTTACCAACTTGGTTTTCTACAAGCTCTTTGTTTTTGTTGAAGTCATCGATCTAGTCTGGCCTTTCACCTCTAGATCAGCACTACATCCTCTATTTAGGACACTTTAAACTAATCTATTTGCTTATTTCACGTTAAAGGTTTGATTAATATGGTTTATTAGGATTTTGAAATTAAGATTTAAGGTTTAATAATGCAAACTTAGGATGAAAACACAACCTAAAACCCGATTGGATGGAATTGGAACCCTAAGATTATCTTCAAAGTCAAGCAAAGAGAACTTGACCCAATCAAACTTGCTGATTGAACCAAAGTTATAACAATCTTGATTGGCACAAGTTACTTTGATAAGATCAATTTGATTTCTTATTTAAAGAACAAAGAAGAAGTTCTCACAAAGTAAAGAAACTTTTAAGATATTTTTCTATTCAAATCTGATGAATTACATGAATAAGACTACCTTATATAGGCCTAAAATTTGTAGAGTCCTAACCGAACAAGGAAATCCTAATTAATAAGAAAAAGTCTACTTTTTATCATAATCTGATTAGGACTTATCTAAACAACTTAAAATCCTAAACACAATCCTAATCAATAAAGATAAAGTTTACACTTCATCATAATCTGATTAGGAATTAATTAAATAAATTAAAAAAATGAAAAGTCAAATTCTTATCAGAAAATTTGAAATCCTAAACTCTAGGCCCATGAATACATGTAAATTGGGCTCCAAGTCTTATTCTTCATCTTTTTTTAGCCTCAACACAATGTAGAAAAGTGATTAATCTTAGCAATGCATCTGATTCATCTTGAACAACTTCTTTTGCTTGCATTTCCATGATTAGTCCTTGCAAAGCTAGCTCCATGTTTTTAGTCTTTTCCCTAGCCATTCGACCTCCAATTCCTTGCAAAGGATCATAAGAATGGTTGGAGATAGGTGTTTGTGCAAGTTGATCTCCATCATTCAAAGTTAAGGTAATTTAGGGGTTTAGCTTTTCCTTGTCATGGGTTATGAATTAAAGGTTAGTTTAAGGTTTGATTTTGAGTTTTTAAATTTTAAATTTGAGGTTTTTAGTGATTGTGATTCTTGATTTAGGGTTTTAGGATTTACAAATTATTGCACTATTAAACCTTGATTCCTGTATTCATGATAATTTCAAATTTTTAAGGCTTGTGTTCTGTTTCCAAATATTATTGATAGTTTTTGAAAAAAATATTATTTAGATTAGATATGTTCTTGTTATTCTTCATATCTTTATAATGGTTTTCATAGCCGCTGGACGAAAATCTAGCATTATGTTTTTATTTTGATTTTGTTTTTGTAGTGTTTATTTTGTGTTTCTACTAGGCACATCATATACCCGAAGATTCCCTGTTACATGAATTGTGGCCTATATGAAAGCATGAATTCAACTTTTTTCTCTTTGTCATGACCCTTATGGAACCTGCTTTTTAACTTTAAAACATTTAATTCTTAGTTAATTAATGAATATCACTTTATTTGCATATTATTTATGACTATGCATATATTTATCTCCTTTTTGCTCGATGATGAGCAAACTAACTTTATTGAATGGTTAGACAGATTATTCTTTAAAGTCTTTATCTATCAAGGGTTGGTAAATCTAATGCTCATGATGGTGGTTAGGGTATAAAGACTTTTAATGAATGTCATTGGCCTCATACCACATGATTAATTCCAATTATGAGATCTGAGGGCTTTCTTTGTTTCTTGGGGTTATAGGGCTACAAGCCCTTAGTTGGAGAAGGAAACTCTTTCATTAAAGGAAATAGCCAACCAATTTAGCCAAAGCATATTGCTTAAACCTACAGGCAAGCATATTCTAATAGATGTTATTTTTGTCGACTTTTGAGAAATACATTTGTCATTTACATTTCGTCTAATGATATCTCCACATATTATTTCTTATCTTACAGTCCATATTTATCATGGGAAAGCTATTTTTAATTAAACCTTCATTGATTGGCTTATCTTAAAAACAAGTTTCTAAATTGTGTTATTTATGGTTCAATCTTTCTTAAGTGATTGGCTTATTATGTTCAAACATGTTCAAATATGCTTGTTTTTTGTTTGTCAATTATGTTAGTAAATACTATATGTTTTTAGGTTTTTTTTAAATGATTGAAAAGTATTATATTGTTTTCGATGGGACGTAGGGGAAGTATTTATAAGACTTGGGTTAAAGCTAAATCACAAGTCTTGGGTTATCAAGGTGCCCACCACAAGTAGTATAAGAATCAAACAGATGCAGAAATTGCATTTCTAAAGTGTTAGCACTTAAACGTTATAGAACAATAAGAGGAAACATTTCAAAAAAGTCAACTGATATGAGCAGTGATAATTACGCACCTTATTCTTCTTATTATAATAAAGGATTGGTTATGGGATTTTTTCTTAGAGTTTGCACAATTTGGCTTATTTTGTATATTGGCAATATTGGCAAATGATTTCAATTCTCTTCCAAATTTGCATAATTTACATACATTTGATACTTTAATTATAGAATTATTTTAAGATTTCAATAGTAGTTTTCCTTTTGTTAGTACTTAAAAAATGTTCAATCTTTAATAAGTTGTAATATTCTTTTAGTTAGTAACTAAATTTTCTATCAAAATTTATTATGTTGGTTCAATAAGTTAATAAATATGTGTAACTTAAAAAATTTTATCATTTTTGCTTAAAGGGTAATTTAGTAAAAGATTCAAATTAGGAATCTTATATACTTGTCAACCAAATGTAAGAATCTAATATTAAGGCCTACTAAACCCAACATAGATATGACATACATTGTCTCATAGGAGGGAATCCTAGTACCAAAGGTAATAAAACATTCTCCAAACCAAACCTACCTAAAGGGCATCGAATTAACTTTTGAACGATATCATGTCTTCCTATAAATCATTTCGAGTGAAAAAGTTTAAGATTTTTTGAACCATCACTATATGGAACCTCTAGAATTAGCAGTTAACTTTCTGTTTGGGTCATTTGGACCCCTTAGATGAATTTTCTAGAATTCTTGGATTTTTTCCGAAAATTACATGAAATTCTATTTTTGAAAAGATATCATTTGTGAATTAACATTTTTAAATATGTTTGGACTGATTTTTCACAGTTCATCTATTTCTCCTGCACATGTCACTGATGCTAAATCAAGCCTAACTTAAAAATTATTTCCTCATAGAAAGCAATTTTTTAGGACTTTAGAATATTTTTACATTAATTCTTATCGAGTGCCTTTCTAACAGGACTTGTCTTGACCCTAGAACCTTTAGACTAGTTTAAAATAAAATTAAAACGGCGGATAGCGTAATGCTATCCCTTTTAGCATTAATTGATTAATTGATTTTTTTTCTAGATTTTCTCTTTCAAGCATTCAAATGCCTTTAGGTGAGTCTGATCAACCCCCATCAAGTCTAAAACATATGTTAGCCCCCTCTAGGCCTAGATCAAGGCATGAGCATTTTTTAAATCTTATCTTACCTATTTTTTTAATTCCTTCTTTTTAAATAAAAGTCACTGATTTTGTCAAAAACCATAAAAATGTCATTTTGCCAAGGAAATATCAAATATTTATCAATTTAAGTCTTGTAATCTTATCTTTTAAAAAAATCATCAAAATTGATTTTTCTCTCCTTTTCTTTCTCTTTCTTAGAGTTATTCATATTTTTCAAAATCCAAACCCAGTTTTCATGCCTTAATTAAGCAATAAATCCAAACTCATCTAAAAAATTGTTGAGTTGGTTATTTTTAAATAACCGATGATAATTATGAGATACTTCTTGATCAACCCTTCTATTTTCTTTTTATTTGATTTATTTTATGTAATATTATCTAACTTTTCCTATGTCTTACAAACACATTCCCCTTTATTGTGTTCATTTTGCTTTCAATTTTTCAAATATGCTTTTGAAAATCACAAGGCAATGTTTCGTGTTCGTATCCCTCTAGTACCTGGCACGAAATATTTGGTTTTCAAAATCAAATTCAAAAATCATTTTTGTTGAAAAATCTCTATATTTCCTACCTCTAAGAGATGCATATGGGATTAAAATTTCATTAAAACCCGAATTCGTTACTTTTCACAAATTCGTACGTAAAAAGGGATTATCAAAAATAATAACAAGTCAAAACTGAGGAAACCAAAATTAATATAAGACATAGCTAGATGGTACTGATTTAGGACGTCGTGATGGTGCTGATATTTTCCCATACATAATCGACTCCGAAACTTTTTTTAATGAACTTTGGTATGGACAGACCCTAAAATCAATATTTTGACTCTTATAACTTAAGATTATCGATTTTAACAGGCATCCGATCACACCTAGCATAAAATGATAGATGGTGACTCTAGTTGTTGGCCATTTTATGGTGGCCACCCAAGGCTAGATAGACGAGCGATTAATCTAATGATCTTCCCTATTTCGATCATGAGAAATGTCTTGCTCTTCTTTTATCTTACTAACAAAAATTCCTAATTAAGGGCTATAGCTTTTAAGCCAAACATGTGATCCAAGCGATTAAGGGTAGATTGTGATAGGATGTACAGTTAATTGACCGTTGGTTCAAAGGCATATAGTAATAGAAATAACATGTGCTAGTATTTGCACATTGCCAATGGCCTGTCTTGGCAACACAATGACTAGGAATATTTTTAGAAACATGACTTTGATGCATAAGGATCTAACTATTGTAACTAAATAGAATTTCTTTATTAGGTCAAATATGTTCCATGGTCTTCATCTAAATAGTAGTTCATGATTGTCAGTCATGCTACTAACATGGAGGAAAACCTTGAATCACTAAATTAAGTGATAAGTTTACATTATTAACCAGTATATGGCTTAACCAAGCTGATTGGTTTTAGGGCATATGCTAACATGGATAAATAATTTTGCATGCATAAAACATTATTTTTCTTAAAATTAAAAATACATAATTAAAATCTTAATATGTAAGATGTTAGTGTCTTACACACATGTCATAGGTATAGGACGTAACTAAATAAGAAAACAAAAATTAAGAGGTTCAGCTTGGGGAAATTTGTCACCCTTCACCTAACCCTTACCTTATTTAAAGAGGAGAAAAAATCCATTGATACTTTTTTGGAAGCTCAATAAAAAAAGAATGGAAAAATAAAAGAAAAATAAAAGAAAAAAATTGAAAAGGAGAGAGTTTATACTTGTGAGTTTGATTCAAGGTAGTTTACTACCTTATTCTTATCTTTTATTCTAATCATCTTCATGTCCATCTTATTTTTTCTTTCAATTTTTCATTTTGCTTCAATTTTCAACTTATTTTGCTATTTTTATTTATTTGAAGCTGGATGATTCTAAGTTTTAACTAAGATAATGGTTTAAAGTTGAGGTTTCTAAAACTTTTACTAGCCAAACCTTAAGCAAATAATTTTTTGTTAATGCTTTTATTATCTTATTTCATTTGTGCTTATATTTGTTTTAATTTGATATTTAAAGCTTGATGATCCTAAGATTCAACTTAGGTTATGATTTGAGCTAAGGTTTTCTAAATCTTTTTAGTGGCCACACCAGGAGCAATGCGCTTTTAGTTTGTCATTTAAATTATGCTTATGTTATTATGTTTATTTTACTTTCCGTTTATTGTTATATTTAGTTTCATTGTGTTACTTTAAATTTGATCATCCTATGTACTAACTTAAGTGATATTTTGAGCTATGTTTTTCCTAACCTCAGTGGCCAAACCTTGAGCAAATTATTTCATTTATGTTCTTGACTATTTTGTGTTCATGTGTTTTTATGCTTACTTTATTTCCATTAATGTTATTTTTAACTTGTGTTCATATTGTTATTATGTTATTTTATTTTCATTATTGTTACATGTACTCTAAATTATAATTGTGAGCTGCATGATCCTAAGTTTTATGCTTAGGTGATGGTTTAAGCTAAGGTTTCTAAAATTTTAAAGTAGCCAAACAAGAACCAATTTGTGAAATGTTTGTTGTCGTTATGTTATCATGTTCATTTACATGCTTTGCCTTTGTCATGATATTAACGATATGTTTGGTTCACAGGAATAGGATAGATCAGGACTAGAATAGCTATTCCATAAGAATAGAATAGAATGGTTATTCTATGAGAATAGCATAGAGTGAGAATAGGTATTACGCAGATTGGTAAGTTAAATGGAATAAACAAGGAGTGGCATTACATTTTTCGGCTAGTTAAAATTAAGGAATAGGCAAGTAATAAGTACAAAAATACTATTTTACCTTTTAATTAAATAATAATATTTAATTTATTAAAAGTATATTTATTTTTATAATATTATTAACAAATCCAAAAATAATATTTAGTAAAATATTTTATATTTAATATATAATTATAAATAAAATTTGATATTTTATATTTGAAAATATTTATAAGTAATATTCTATATTCTTATATATAATAATATAGTAAAAAGTATACTAAAGTTAAATTTAAAAATGTAGATAAAATTAATATTATAAATTCACATTTAAAAATATATTTAATAAATATTATTTTTAAGATTTTAAACTTTAGTAATATTAAAAAATAATTTAATATTTTATTTTTAAAATATAATTTATTAATTAAATTTTTTTGTATAAATATTTGAAATTTCTTTTTATCTCTTTTTCGCTCTTTTCGCCCTTTTTTTTTTCTTCTCACCTATTCTCCCTAGAAAACTATCTTCTTCAACATTGTTCTTCATGCTTTTCAGAAAACCACCACCACCTCCAAATTTCAACGACTTTTGTCATTACCACGCACTATCGGTGATAGACTTCTTTTTAAGTCAAAATTCTCACCAAAAGATAGCTCTTGACCTTTTCTTTCCAATTTTATAATAATTTTTCCTTAAATCACAACAAAATCCCATAGATCTTATTTTGGAATGTTGGGGAAAAACCTCCCAAAAACTCTTCATTCTGCCACTCTTTCAAGCCTATTTTCTAATATTTTCTTCTCCTCTATTTACTATTCTTCTTCCACCAAAATTTAAGCCCCAAAAGTTTTTAGATCTATCTAAATAAAAAAAACTCATCTTTTTATTGTTTTTTAACCATTTTTGGGCTAGCTAATGCTTTTGTTTAGGTTGATGAACAATTTTTTATTTTTTTTATATTTTTAAATTTTTAGTTTTTGATCGACTAATATCGATGACTATCTTAGCAAGGGTGCCAATCTCTTAACCTCTCTCGTCTTTTTTCTCTATCCCCTCATTTCTTTCATGGCTACCAACTTTTTGAAAAGATAAATTTTGGAACAAAAAAACCATGTTGCATGGAATAACCATTCTCTGGTATCTTCAAAGAATGGTTATTCCATGATCAGTAGGAATAGAGAAGTAATGGCATTTCCATGGAATGGCTATCCCTCCTAACCAAATCACTACATTCCTGTTCATCATTGAAAAAAGGGGGAATGACTAGTCCCTTCTCCCCAACCACACATAATGTAAATGTTACCTTTGTCATGTTGCTTATGTAAATTGTTCACATTTAAAGTTTTGTCAAAATGGAATTAGGGTTTTAATCTTTGATTTATTCATGTTGTTTTCCCTATTTTTATTTGAAAAAAAATCTAATTACTAAGGGTATATTCAACCTTATCGAACCTAAAAAGGGTTTTAGTAATTTTAAATTAAACATGCATTTTTAGGGGACATTTTTAACTTTGGCCTAATCCTAAAAGGTTATTTTAGTATTTTTTATGTTAACCCAAAACTTTAGAATGGTGGTTAGCACTTTCATGTCAAAACTTCAGGTTCATTTTAGTATTTTTTGCATCAAAATCCAGTAATTGAGGGTTGTGTTTTGGATTTTCATGTCAAAATCAGACCTTTAGCGTCATTGTTGCATTTTTATATCAAAAGTGAGTCCTTTATGGTCATATTAGCACTTTCAAGTCAAAACCAAACATTTACAGTCATTTTTTTCATCAAAATTGAGTCATTTAGGATTATGTTAGCATTTTATGTTAAAGCCAAACTTTTAAGGTCATTTTAGTATTTTTAACAAAATTGCATTTTAAGGTTAGTGTTGCACTTTAACCATGTTTAACTAGGGTTGATCTTTGGAGTCTTGTCATATTCATGACCTATAGGGACTTTGGAATTCTTATGTGGTTTTGAGAGGTTTTGGACATAAAAAAATAGGTTTGGGGCTTTAAGAGAAATGGCGTTCCTATCAAAAGTTAATGACTTGACACGATTTGTTCAAGGGGGTTCTGGATAAAATTCTTTATAATATATTATATTATATATTTGATAACCAAGATTTGCTCACAAGTCTTTTATTTTAAAGGTTTTCTTTCCCTTTAAAAAAGTGGGTATTATTGAATCAAATAATAGTATAAAGTCATAGGAAACCTTTTTAAAAACCAAAAGGCTTGGTGTTTGTAATAGTGATGTTCATGTTCTCTTGCATTACTTTGTTATTTTTTTATACGTTCAGTTATCAATCAAGCCAATCTATCTAATTTGATATCTCAATTATTCAATTATTATCAACTGCTTGCTTAAGGTTGGTAATTTTGATTATTACAAGCATAATAAGGAAAATAACTAAAATAGGTCATAATATAAAAATAACATGAACATGATGCGAATATAAGAGTATGTCAACATCTATAAAAAAAACAAAGTATTAACATATTAAAATTTATATAAATTTAAAATACCTTGAATACACAAACAAAAAACACACAAATATGACCCAAACATATAATTTTTTTTTCTAAATGTAATTACTATGACAAGCTATGCAAAAAAGGAGATGAATTAAGACATAGCATGAACACAACATGAACATATAGAATTTTCTCTAAATGACCATGACAAACTATACGAAATAGGAAATGGCTTAAGACATGACACAAATAAAATATGAGAAAAATAATTAGAAAACAACATAAATTTATATAAAGTTATAATAATCTGAGTACACGAAAAAGTAACCCTAGTACAAACATGAATTGTTCTTTTATTTTTTTTTCCCTTTTCTTCCCTCTCCCTTCTTTCCTTCATCAAATAAAAAAGAACAAAATTTCAAAAACCTAAACTAACCCTTCAAAAATCATTAATGCTATTGTTGAGTTGTTCTTGAGCAAAGGATTTAAAATTGAAATTAAGCTATCTCATCCTTTAGAATAGTTTTTAAGTATTGTTATAGATTTTAAGTGAGATGAATTAAGTTAAGTCATAATTAATTTAAGTTTAATAATACTTATTAAAGTGATATTTATAAAAAGAAATATGAAATTAATGAATTAATTTTTAATTTAATAAGAGTAAAGTAGTGCTATATGCTTTATAATTAATATTAAATAATTAATAATTGATAATTAATCTAATATAAAAAATTATAAAATTAATAATTAAATAATTTTTAAGTAGTGCTGTGTGTTCTACCTAAACAAAGGCTAGTTAACTAATTTATGCAGTGGCGTTAATTAAAGAGATTGATGCTTAATCGGCAGTGTATTGTTTCTTTCCGCTTCTTCTTCTACTTCTTCTTCTTCTTCTTCTTCTTCTTCTATTCTCACGAAAATTTTCCTTCCTTTTAAGGAAAGAAATAAAAAAGAAATCTTCTCAATTTCCTCTATTTTTTTGCTTATAAAGTTTTGTCCTATTTTTCTCTTACATAACCAAATATGAGAAAATTCAATTGAAAGATTTCATTTTCTTTTCCTTAGCATTAATTTTCACAAATAAAATAGGCTTAAAAATTGTTTATAAAAAAAAAATCAATTTCTTAGAATTTTTATTGATTTTTTTTTCATTTAATTTTTTTACTGGATAGAAATTAAAACCATTACAGTTTAACATGTGGAATTCTATATAATTAATATTATTTTTAAAAAATTTTTAAAATTATTTTGCGTTATTTAGTTTTTATGCTTTTAAAAATAAAATATTTCTAATTCATTATTAATGCTTAGAATTTTATAAAATGAAATTATTTATGCTACTCTGCAACGATCGGCATGGTCAACGCCAGATAAATAGCAATCAACAATGGCAAGCAACACCATGTGACTCGTGGGCAAACACGTCACTAGACAGTCGACGTGATCAACACCACGACAATAAGAAGCAACATGATCAACTCAAAGTAAAATTAAAAAAAAAAAAATCCCTGCCACATTAAAAATCAAACCAGAATATACAATTTTTTTTAATGGAAGGACACAATTTGTACAAATTGAATAATAATTAAGAAACTAAATTCACAATTTGATCTTAAATAATTAATTTATTTTTAAATTGAATATGAGATCATTATAAAATATCATTATTATAAGTACTTTTTGATTACTTTAAATTTTAAATTTTTTAGATAGATAAGGTTGAGCTTATATTTGGCTTTAAAAAATTAAATTAAATTTGTATCAACCTTAGAATCGCCAATGATTAGATCCACCCAAATGAGTGGGTCTCAGAGCTAATTGACTACAGCTGTAGCTTAATCTATCTTGAGAGTGAAGAGATCTTAAAAAGCCTTTTAAGTTATGCTTAGGAATACTTATATAAAGATGCAAGATATGCCTAAAACTTTGGGCTCACTGCTCGTTGTTTTTATTACTATTTTCTTATCTCTAATGTCTTTAGAATTATTGTTAACTTAAGTATCGGAGTACATCTCAGAGCATTAACTATAGCGCCGCTTTGACCTAGCTTGTCTTGCAGATTCCTAAATACCTGGTTCAGATTATTTTTCTTTATACACCATCAATAATTGATACAGTTTGTGGAAGACCTGAACAAATATCACATCTCAACGATCCATTGCTATGACATCCCAAAAAAGAAAATCTGTCTCTACTCTTCCAACCTCTTCTAACGCATAGTTACTGAGTGTGACAACCCAATACCATTTCATCAGCCTTATTCTTCACAGCCATGACTACTCTACCCATGCAAGAGTTCGGATAACACTGGTGTATCGATACACATCACCTGAGCCCCAAACACCAATATCTCTAAGCATTTGGCAACAACAACCACCACTTAATTACTATTAGAATCTGCTTGGGCTTGTCTCACCCTTTTCACCCTTAGCTAGCCTAGTACATATAGTCCTGGATGCTTGTGCTACTTAGATCCTAGGATCTGGTAGCCCTTCAACTGCTGTACGTGTCATCTAGACCATCATAAAGTCTAGCTTTTTTTATGTGCAACCAACATCTTTTGTTGGTATCATGACCCCATTAATTTGAAAATAGTGGATCCATTTAATCATATATACCTGCAGTCAACATTGGCACTAAATCCTATATTTTCCATGCCACCACTGGCATTCTCACCCTTGATATCGCAACTTGACTACCATGCACAATACTTAACTAATTCCAAGTGCTCACTACCAAATAGCCATAAAGCAAACCATAATACAATAAAGAGACCAAAATCTCACCCAATAAGAGCTATCTTAAGTCAATCAACCAAACCCTCAATAATCTTAATATCCATCCTAACAACCTATATGACCTGACAATCTAGTCTGACTTGAACTCGTGGATCCTAAAGGAGTTCCTAATTGACTTCTAACAAAAGCTATAAAAGGGAATATGAAGAATAACAAAAGACCAACCAAAATAAAAGCAGAAAGTCTAATTGGGCAAACAAATTCACATTCTCATACCCATATCCTGACCTAGCAGATCAGGTGGCGACACATAAATAAGAAATTAAAAGCCTTTGATAACCAACCACAAATGACTGAGATTGGCTTAATGATGAGCATAATCCTTTATCATTGGTCTTCAATAGGTACATACCTTAAAAAGATTAAACTTTCACATATCATTGATGATGGAATAGCGGATCTAACCGATCACCTTAACCATTTTCAAACTTAACCTATAAGATGTTCCAGATGTGGGTACAATGCCAAATTTTCCTGATGACCGTATGTAGTCTAGCCAGAACATGGTGCTATTCCTTGACCTTGGTTCCATTGTGAACTTTAACCAATTAGGCAAAAACTTTTTTGCCCACCTCAAGAGTTATGAATGACAGCCATAACTTAAGCCAGCCTAATGGTTGTAAAACAAAGTCTCAAGTAATACATTAAGCATTTTAACATATCTATCCTGAAATTCTATGAGCTAAATAATGAATAGGCCATCCAAACCTTAATTTTAGGAGTTCAACATAAGCATCTTAAGTATACTCTCACAGATGCTCAGCTTACTAAGCTCTATTAACTTTATGAAAAAAGCTTAGAAATAAACAAACACTAAAAATATAGAGATTGTCATTCAAAAAGTCGAGTGATTTGATTAGGATCATAAGAGTAATTAATTTAGTCAACTTTATGAAAGAGCTTAGAAATAAACAAAAGCTAAAGATAGAAAGATTTCCATTTAAAAAGTCAAGTGATCTGACAGTAACATAGGGGCGATTGATTCAGTTGATCAAGGCAAAAACTAGATCGTTTTCACCAGAAAAGTAGACCGGATACCAAATTAGATGTCCAGCCAAATCAAGCATCCAACATGATCCACTCAACCAAGAAAGAAAATAGACGTCCCCAAAATATACACCTTTTTAACACCAACAAAAGACAAATCATCATGAAAGATGGCTTGATCCAATGACCACTACCTATAAGCAGGGAAAAAAGTAAGAGAAATCTCAAAAAACATTTTGAGTTCCACGATGACATTAGTCATGGGATTAAAGAATATGTAAGCCTTAAAATTGAGACTGAAGCACTAATACAGAAATGAGAGATGAAGCAATTTGTAAAAAAGGATGCTGCTCAACCAGACCCATCACTATCCTTCCTTAGGGAACAAGACAAGGTAATAGGCTAATGCCTACCAAAGGTATCATAAATGTCATCATGGGTGCAACTAAAGAATGGGTGATTAGCAAGTCTGAGAGAAAGTTTTATCTCTAAAGTGTTATAGCAGTCCACATCTCACTAAAGAAAGCGAGACAAGATAAATGGTTGGTAAGTTTCAGTGCCTAGGATAATGAGCTAATTACTAGCAATAGGAATAACCCACTGTGGTGTGAACTACCATGGGAAATTACATGTAAACATAATTTTTATTGACAACGAGATTGCAATGAAGATTTTGTAATGGGATGCTTTCTAAAAAAATGGGTTATATAGCTGAAGATCGCACTTTGTCAATACCTATATATGGCTTTTCAAATCGGCCAATACCAGTTAAAAGAACTATCACTCTATCAATTACATTAGGGGATGATAAACATACAATTAGAGTAATGGTTGTCCTTTTGGTTACTGATCAGCCTTCTACCTATAATGTGATCTTAGGTCAACCATTAATAAAGAAGATAAATATGGTAACAACTATATATCGCCTAACCATAAAGTTTCTAACTCCTACTAGGGTTAGATATTTTAAAGCAAAACAAACCCTTAGCCAACAATGCCATTTGTTATCCATTAAGTTTACAAAAAGAATTTGAATTGATGTAAGACAATAATTGGATACAGCTACCACATTTAATATGGTTGTGAACATGATTAAACCAAGTATCCATCAAGCTTTCACACTTGACACTCTAGATACCCAGTAAGGTTTGGCCCACTATATACCTCAACCAAGAGAAGAGAAAATACAGATCACGTTGCTTGCAATAGATCTTGAACATTTTGCTAATATGGAGCCTTATTAGACTGCAAAGCAAAATTGCACTTATCAGACCCAAATGGATCTCATAGATCAAAGAGAAAACAATCTTTATTAAAATGATGATATTTTTTGTTACAAGGTAATGCTTTTCAGTCTTAAAAATGTATGACCACATATCAACGACTAGTCAATAAGATTTTTAAGGTGCATATTAGGCGGTCAATGGAAGTTATGTCAATAATATGCTAGTCATGAATGATTTTGTCAAACAACACATCACTAATTTGACTAACACATCCCAAATCCTATGAAAGCACAATATGAGCTCAACTATATTAGACATAGGAAATTGATTCATGCATTTATCACTATGGCGAGAAAGCTAAGGTAGTATTTTCAAGCCATCCCATAACAACACATATCTATCAACCTTTGAAAAAAAGTAGACTTTGCAAAATGGTTGATTTGATGGAGCATAGATCTTAATGAATTCGGGTTAAATTGTAGTTTTAAAATGGCAATCATAGCATAAGCCTTGGTAGACTTTACTGCTGCTTATTCTTTTACCAAATCAAATGTAGTAATCCCATATTTGAAAGCAGGACATAGACCCCAAGCAAAATACTGAGCCTCATCCAATCAAAAGTAGGGTCTTATGTACTGTTTATAGCCAACACCATGATATTGACAATTGACATGGGCCAACAACTAATCCAGCTAAAGTGGTGGTAGGCTTTTTATGTTGCTAGACCATTAAAAAAAGAAGGTTTAGGAGTTGGTATTCTATTGCTTGATCCCAAAAGTCATGGTTGGCAGTATGGATTATCACTCGACTCGCTTGCTTCTAATAACATTGCTGAGTACGAATTATTAATTGCAAGGTTAGAGTTAGCGTTCATTTTAGGCACCGCATATTACATGCCTACTTTAACTCTCAGCTTTTTGCTAGCCCGTCAATGGCAAATATGAGGTCAACGACTCGATACTTAATAAATATCATCTTATCGTCCCCAGATTGTGTACATCTTTTGTATGCTTGATGATTGAATTAATTCTTGAGGAGCACAACGGTCGTGTAGACTCACTGTTTAAAATGATGGGTACGATGGAAATTTCCATTAGGGGGAATACTTTTAGGATCAGTTAAAATCCTTATTTATGACAAACATGCTCAGGTCTTCACTATTGCTAACAGAAAAAACTAAATGGCACCAATTATCTCTTTCCTATAGGAAAAAATGCCTGATGACTTGTTCGCCAAATAATAATAGAGAAAAAAAAGCAATTAGGTACACTTTAATTGATAATGTTCTATATAAGAAGTCATTCACTCTTTATCTCCTCAAGTGCTTATATGTTGACAAGGCAAATAACATCTTGAGAAATACACAAAGGAGTGTGTGGCAATCACTTAAGTGGATGAACCCTAGCATAGAAGGCCCTGAGACAAGAGATTTTCTAACCGATAATAAGGAAAGATGCCATAGAGCTAGTTAAATTTTGTGACAAGTGTTAATGCTTGGCCTTGGTACCCAAACAAGTTGCTAAAACTTGAAAGCGGTTATTTAGCCCATGGCTATCTATTATATGAGGAATTGATATTTTGAATCCTTTTTTCCTGCAAAATAATACAAAAAAATGCATACCATTGTCCTATGACTATTTCACCTAGTCAGTTGAAGCAAAGTGAATGGCATTTATCACAACTCGATAATAGAAAATTTCATATGGCAATACTTTGCCAATTTAGGACCCTAAATGTTGTTGCAGCAAATAATGGACTGCAGTTGCAGACCAACCAATTTACTGATTTCTATGGAAGGTTCCATATAAAACTTATTCACAGCTTAGTCGCTTATCTTTAAACCAATGGACAAGTGGAGTTCATGAACAAAAATGTGCTTCAGCCTCAAGGAATAAGCTGGATAAAGCCAAAGAAGCATTGGTAGAGAAAACTCGAGGCATCCTTTGGGCGATCATAATTATAGAATGCCAAGCCATAAGAGAAACACCATTTAACTTAATATATGGCACAGAAGCTGTGCTAGCTATTCAAATCGAAGTTCATAACCTATGTGTCAAGAATACTAACCTCGCGATGAATGACTCGTATTAAGGGCAAACCTGGATTTGTTCGAAGAAACTAGAAATCATGCAACAACACAAATAGTAGCTCTAGGATAGTAGATGATAAAAGAGTTAAAAATGATCAATTTTAAGTGGGCGACTTGTTCTAATATATTGTGAGGCCAGTCGACCAATCACATAAAGGAAAAAATTATCCTAAAAAATTGGAAAGGTCCATACCAACTCTCCCATGTTATTAGGTTTGGCAAATATGAATTGAAAGAAATGGGCAAAAAGCTTATACCTAACACTTCGAATGCAATTATTCGAAGAAGTATTATAACTTATTAGCCGCACACTCGTTGTTCATCAATAAAATCAAACAATGTTTTTAACTGTCCAAAACATGCACAATCAACCTCAAAAGATCTAATTGTACTTGTTAAGCATATGAATGAGTAACAATGTTACCATGCAAACATGCCGAATCAATATTTAAAAGTCTAATTATACTCGATATGCATATAAGTGAGTAACACTAGATTACCACACAAATATGCCTAATCGGCCTTTAAAATCCAATTATACTTGTTCAGCATATAAGCAAGTGACTTTAGGTTACCATCCAAATATGCCTAACTTATTAAGCATTCAAGCAAGCAATGTTACATTATCACACAAGCATACCCAATCAACTTCGAAGGGTTCTAATTATATTTGTTAAACATATAAAAAAGTAATATTAAGTTACTACGTCAAGCATGCCTAGCTAACCTACAAAGGTTTTACAATGTTTTGTAAGCATATAAATGAATACTTTAAGTTATTGCTTACTAAATTGAACCAAGAAAAGTCAGATTGTATTCATTAATCGTAATCACAAGCAACTTTAAGTTATCGCATAGACACATTAATCAATCTAAAAAGAGGGATTTGACATTTAAACAAACACATATTCATCGGATAAAAGTAAAATATCCCATTAAAGTAAATATTAGCATCCATCGGCCACAACTTTCAACATGATAAATCAAAAGCATTTACATCACCCAAAAACTACAAACATTATTCACTCATTCGACACAAAATTTGCGTTTGACATTGAGATGTTCTGCGCATTACCCGACCTTGCAACCTTGGTCAACCCAACAGCAGTGGCTTGCACAGTAATGTTTGTTCCCACGGTAGATGTTTGATCTACTTGCTCTCTTTCTTCCAATCCACTCCCAAATTCAATTTCCTTAAGTTCAAACGCAAAAATAATGCCCAAATCTTCCACCCGAAACTTTGAAGTTCTTGCTAATTTGGTAACAACACATTAAAACCTTCTGGTGGGATGCGTAACAATGAAAGTTACAATTTTCAAAAACTAGGGGGCCACATAATAACGACACACTATTTAATCTAGCCCTCCTATACTCATTATCAATTTTAACCAATTGTTCTAGTAGTTCATTTTTTGGCTTTCTAAGGCTTATTGCATTTACGCATGTGGTTGCATTAACAGCTCATTTTTTTTTTTAAGACTAAGGCCTATCGTATGTGTACATTTGGCTGATTCAGCTAAAATTCCATATTAGAAACTTTGGCAGTGGCAGCCATCAACTTTGAGTCGCGAACATTCAACTTAGCGGCTATGATAACAGCCTCAGTAGCCTTTTCTTTCTTATCTACCTTGGCAGATGAATCTTGTTGTTACTTTTTTTTCACTTCCTATTTTATCTCTTTAACCCTCCCGATTGCCTTTAACATCTGTTTATTGCATGCAACTTTGGCTTATAAAGCCTAAGTAATAACAACAAAGCATCACTCACATGTAGAGCAAAAACGTATGCAAAATCATGATATGTTACCGGTTACACCACTTACCTCTACCAAAGAAGGCTAGTTTTAAATTGCAATGAAAAAGGTAATCCAAATCGGACCTATGAATGTTTTATAGTAATCTGACCATTACACAATATGTTGTCGAGAATCTAGCTCGGCTGCCAAAGATAAAGCCTTGACACTCAACTCGTCTCTTCAATAGCCTCTAGGGTTGCATCTGATGACATATCCCTTATCTAGCCAACACAACATCAACGACGATTGTACTAACACGCGTTGTACCAATTATCATAACAAGTGTTGGTGCCACACTTATGACATCAATAGAATTGGAAACACTAGTTCGAGTGACGTTCTGCTTAGTTACATGCTCATGCAGAGCTTCAATAGTTTCCCTCTTCACCACGAGTTCGTTACCTAAGCCTTCTCCTACTTTTCGCTTGCTTATGGCTTTCTTGGTGAGCCGCATATTTTTGCTTAAATTGCCTGAATAGAAGCCCAAAATATGGGATCCATATTTATAAAGGCAAAAACCCTATGCATAAATAAAGCGCTGATAAAAATAATGAAATCACGGTCAGTATCCCATTCGCAATGGTTAAGTTCTCTCCTATTTAGCGTATATCAGGTGGCTATTCAAATAATGTCTCGTGGCAGGCTAACCATTAGACCAAGGCTTATTTTGAGAGACTAGTAGCAAGTAGATATGTTATTTGTTTAACGTCCCAGATTGGGCAAGTATAAGATCAGCTTGGACAGCGATCCAAACAAGTCAATCCCCAGATCCTAAACTAGAATCCATAAGAGGGCAAATCCTACAATTAAAAAACATGTTAAAAGTTAAGTACTGAAACCATTACGCAATAAGCATTACATTGTAAAGACAAAATGGTTGCCTGGGAATTCTCTTTGCCTAGTATTTGGTATCACTTCCTCGCCCTGCATGGCGTAATACCCTATCAAGAATATGAATGGGATTCAATACGACACAGTGTACTTCAAACATTCTAGAGAGTCAAATACTCCTTCCAACTCACCGTTCCCCTATACAAAAATTGTGCTTGTAGAATCTTGCTATTCGACAAATGGCGTTTCCATGTTACACATGAGGGAACAATAATCCTAATTAATTGAAATACCGCAAACAATATTGTCTTTCTTCTTTGTAATAAAGTACTGATTTTTGAAAGGATGTGCATCCGATGGTATGTCAATCACAAGACTCTTACCCTTTAATTGTAAATAATACCAAATTTATCCTTCATTTTCAGGGAGAAGATTCTTTATCATGCCGAATGATGGTACCCAATTTTCTCTTTTGCAGACAATAAAATAGGGTACTAGAATCACCTTAGAGTTGGGTAGTAGCTGATTTGACGTTGTGCTATAACTATTCAGCCGTTGCAGAAGAAAAAAAAACAATGCTAACGGATATAGAAGCCTCTTTGAATAAGAAAACATAGAATGGTGCACTGCTTCCTTGATAATATCACTATCTGATCTGCCTAGAGGTTACTCAAGTAATATTGGTGACTCTCAAAGCGAAACCCCTTGCATCTAAACCATTTCCTCACTTAGGCCATACTAATCAAAGCGAAACCCCTACCATCTAACCACTTCCTCACTTCGGCCATACTAATCTTGCATTTATACGCCTCCATTGGGGTCTATCCACCCTACCTCCCCTTTCTGGTCTATTAGAACTTACCTGACTGCTACTACCATCGTCAGATGGCAGCTCGACACCCACAACTATTGTAACGTCATTTTCCTCGCCTAATGGCCTAATTCCCAAAGTTATTCTTCATCTGGTTAAGTGCTTTGAACTATATTACTTACCCCACCATTTTAGTAAGTATCCTAATTGTTTATCCAGAGTCTTAAGAAAGATTTTCTTTCTTTGCCACGGACTTTAAGTGCATAAAAGGCTTGGATGTAATCATTAAAATAAAAAACCAAAAAAATCTAAAAGAATACAACAAGATTGAAGAAGAGAAGATGTAAAGTGTTACCTAGATAATCTCGCACAAAGAGCAAGAGAAAAAATGCTCGAAAAGGCAAGATTTGGCATTGATTGCACCGAAAGAAAGACCTCCGATGATTATAAGACTTTGCACTAAGAAAATGAAATGATTTAGAATGCAAAGTCGTGGATGATGGATGAAGATAGGTTTAAACTTGCAATCAACTAAATCTCTCCAAATAGGAAATGTGAAAAGAAAAAAGATAGGAAAATTATAGAGAAAATGATACCTTGAATTTGCAACCTCACAAAAGAGAAACGCAATGAAGATGAAAAGAGGTCGTCTATTACGTTAATGCCATTTAAAGCAAGACAGCCCAGCAACATGCTGGACAAGTGGCGAGCATACACTGGCTCTCACCACCATATCGTGCTTGTTTTGCTAAACGCAACGAGTTGATGTGCGCACACTCAAACTTAAAAAAAAAAAAAAAAAAAAGACGCGCTTCCAAAGATGCGCCACAGCAACCATTAAGACTAAGAGCACGTATAATATATATGTCATGTGAAATACAACAACCATTCATAGTAAGACGTGCCCTAGCCAAAAAAATTGACTCAGTATATAAACAGGAAAAATAAAAAGTCCCGTGCAACACCGATTCAAAGTACTATTTGACCTACATTTTGAATATAGTTACTTATAACTACCTTAAAACCTGGTAGGCAATTGTTATACCTAGATAAATGGGTTTTAGAGCCAATCAACTATAGCTGTAGCCCAAGCTACCTTGGGAGTGATAAGCCCTAAATGGCCTTAGATCATGCATATGCATAACTTCGAGAATGATAAGCCCTAAATGGTACTAGGTCATGCATACGCATATTTACATAAGAATGTCAGGTAAGGCTAAAACCTTGGGCTCACTATTCTTTGTCAGCATTGCTATTCTCTTGTCTCCTATTCCTCTAGAACTTTCTAACTTAAGTATAAGGTTTGACATGGAGCACCAACTTTGATGCTTTTTTAATCTTCTTTGTCTTACAAATCTTTATGTGGCTTGCTTTAGATTGTCTTCTTTCATACACCATCAACAAAAAGTATTTATTATGAAAAATAATCAAATATAAAAATCATTGTTTTAATTTTATAATTGAATTGATATGAATGATACATGTTCAATTAGTAATTTTATTATTTATTTTATAAAAAAATCATAAAGATAAGTGCATTCCTGCATGTATTGAGATTCAAATCACAAAATCTATTAAAAGTTATTTTTTACAAGTGATTGCATTGACTAATTAAATCAATCCTTACATTTTTTTGGATGAGTAAAAAAATTAAATTTGCCCATAGAAGCAACAATAGTTGCTATCACAAACAACCGCATAGAATCAAATTTTCAAGATGCATTTGGTTTGGAGAATGGAAGGAGAATGGAA
>JBBYHO010131117.1:0-41158 GCA_038382025.1 Adansonia gregorii | reverse complement strand
CAAGCACTTATTTGTTAGGGAGAAACTGATCCAATTCGGAGTTGTTGATGTTTATATCGGTCGATCATAGAAGAAAAATTCTGATTCATTCCGATTAAGCTTCCTTCCTATTAATCTGGAAGTTCTTCTCAGATACAAGGAAATGATTCAGTTCCAGAGCCAAAGATCGTAATTCTTGGATGAGCAATCGAAAAGATTCTAGAGTATCTTCAGGTTTAGGTATTGTTCCTCTGAATGATCGGTCTCAACTCGGGAGGAAGAACCGGTAATAGACATAAAACCATCCATTCTGGTTCTATATTTGTTTGAATAAAATGCTTCGCCAATTCCATGCATCTAACCAAAAAATCCTTTCTTCTTCCAAATTTTCGATCTTCCCATTCATTACCCGTGAGGCCTTCTTCTCTTAATTCTTTCCATTCTACAAACGAATAATCGATAAGAATTCATAAATCTAGATCGGCTAATCATCAGGGAGAAAAAGGTTGATTGAAACAGAGCGAACAGGTCAGCAAAGAGAAAAGGTCGATCGGGATAAAGCCAATAAGTTAACAGGAATAAAAAGATTGACTGGGACAAACCTAACAAGTTAACAGGGAGAAAAAGTTAACTGAAACAAAGTCGACAGCTTAATAAGGATAAAAAGGTTAACCGAGACAAAGCTGACAAGTCAATAGGGATAAAAGGGTTGATAAAAACAAAGCTGACAAGTCAACAAGGATAAAATGATTGATTGAGATAAAGCTGATAAGTTAATCGAGAGAAAAGATTGACAGGGATAAAGTCGACAAGTTAACAGTGATAAAGGTGTTAACTGGGACAAAGTTGATAAGTCAACAAGGAAAATAGCTTGACCAAAACAAAGTTGACAAGCCAACAAAGATAGAATGGTTGACTAGGATAGAGCTGACAAGTCAACAAAGAAAAAAAGTTGATAAAAAAAAGTCAAGCAATCAATAAGGATAAAGGGTTGATTGAGACAGAGCTGACAAGTCAATAGAGGTAAAAAGGTTAACCGAGACAAAGTTGACAAGTCCACATGGATAAAAAGGTTGACTAGGACAAAGCCAACTAGTCAACAGGGATAAAAAGTTCACTAGGATAAAGCGACAAGTCAATAGGGGGAAAAAAATTCAACTAGAACAAAGGTGACAAATCAACAAGGATAAAAACTTGACTGGAACAAAGTCAACAAGTCAATAGGGATAAAAGGTTTAATCGGGACAAAGTTGACAAGCCAACAAGGATAAAAAGTTTGACTAAGACAATGCCGACAAGTCAATAGGGATAAAAGGGTTGACCGAAACAAAGCTAACAAATCAATAGGGATAAGAGGGTTGACTAGGACAAAGTTGACAAGTTAATGAGCAAAAAAGGCTGACCGAGATAAAGTCGACAAGTAATAGGGATAAAAGAGTTAACTGGGATAAAACCGACAAGTCAATAGAGAGAAAAAGTCCATCGAGACAAAGTCAAGAAGTCAACAGGGCTAAAGGGTTGATTGAGACAGAGGCGACAAATCAACATAAGTAAAAGGTTGGGGTAACATTTAAGACTTGATCAATTATCAAAGTGAAGCACTTAATTGGCTTAAATCCCACTCCACCTATCTTGCTATAGGATTGCATGAAGGAATAATAAAAACTCTTTTAAATGCTTTGCATATCGTTATATAAGTATTGAAAGCATATTTTTGGATGCTTCGAATATCACCATCGAAGCTTTAAAAACATTTTCCTTGATAAAAACTTTTGAAAGCTTCAAATATCACCATCGAAGTTTCTTCAAAGCTTTTTTCACATATCTTACCATAGGATCATGTGAAAAGGTGATAGATTTCTTTAGAGAATTGTTCAATCTTTCTTGAAAAATCATCAAATATTAAATATTAAATTAGTATTCATTGATTCAGTGATATAACTTATGCAATTGGATAAATATCTACTCAATGCAACTTGCTTACTTCTATGAAATCATGAATAGCATCATATTTCATCAAAATTCCAGGATTTATGGAATGAGATCACCTTGTCATTCTGACCTTGGGAAAAAAATTGATTAAAATCTATGAAAATTCCAAAACAATTTCAACCATGGATTTTCCAATATCAAGGATAATGGATATGTTATCTTCATCATGATGTTAAAAATTTCTTGTGACGAATAATCACCATTTGGGACTTTTTTGAATAAGATGAAGAAATGAATTTAGAAGCATAAATAGGTGACACTACTAAAATTTGTCTTGAAGAAATTGATATGATAAGTCGAGGTTTACTAAGACCAAATTCAAATAGATGTTCGTTTAAAGAATTCCTTGAAAGACAAATAATCAAGTTATAACATCCTTTTAATCTTCAAATACAATAGCCGACAGGTGTTAAATAATGCTTATAAACACCAAGTCTCAAAGGATTAATTTTGGTAAGCATCAATTCTCAAGGTTAGGTATAAAGTTCTAAAAAGTTATTTAGAAAGGAATCAATGTCAAGGCATTTGACTCAACCTTTTGTTAAGGTCATAAAATGTTTAAAGGTTTGAGGTTATTTTTGAATTAGGATAATGCGTTCTCTTTGATTAGTTACTATCTTTTTTTTTTTAGGAGTAATTCTTAGGCCTTTAAGCTTACACTATCATATTATTAAAGACTCAAAAATGATTCAAAAATATGAAATTTTAAAGAGTCTCCTAGGAATAGCCCGACAACCCAAATAGCTATGTTTGATCAAAATAGACTTTGTTAAGTACATAATATAGCCATGGTTTAGGGTTTAGAAAGAAAAAGATAAATATACCCAAAAAATGTTTAAGGGTAATAGAATGAAGGATTAGTTCTTTTCAGAAAGAGTTGATTTTGCAATGTTTTTCAAGATGAACAAATCTTTCTTCTTCAGTAACTTTTGTTTTCTTTATTTTTTTTCTTTTTTTCTTTCTTCAAAACTTTCATCGTTCTTTATTCTGAAAGAACTTGAAATTTTCTTCATTCTTCACTTGGAATATTTGAACTTTAAATTCAAACTTTCTTTTTTCTTTAAAATTTTCTTCATTACAACTGATTTGTTCTTCTTATAACTTTAAAATAGAATTTACCCCTTCTAATCTTGAAGCTTTACTTCATTACCCCTCAGTGTGGAGGGTGATCCTTAATTAGGGTTTAGAGAAAAAAATAAACTATTAGGCTCAAAAGGGACTGCAAAGGGAATAATTTTTTATATTTAAGAAAAGATAGAGGAAGAAGGCCATTTTTCATTTCAAATATAGCTATTTAAACTGGTCAAGCATTTCGTTGGGAAAAAGAGGTTATTTTTTTTCAAAATCATTTTGAAAACTTTAATAGCATGATGCTACACTCAATAGAGGCTTAAGATATGCCCTTCAATATGATTGGATTCATTGCCACCAATGACTAGTTGAGCTTCTAAGAAAGAAAATCAGATTAGCTTGGAAAAATCTCGGATCTCATATCTTATGCATTAAAAATTGGTTTGAAAAAGTTTTGTCTAAAAGAAAAAAGAGATTTTGGTTTATGTTCACTCTTATTCTTCCTGAATTGAGGATTTGGAAGAGTATCATGAAAATTATGGCAAAAGATTATCAAAAGAAGGGAAATCTTAAAATACTAGCATGATTTTAACACATGTCAAACTATCGATATCAGAATCTTTTAAGAGCATAACCTATTTGTTCGACCTTCAAGAAATCCATAGAAAAGAACATTTTGGTGTAGAAAGTTTATAGTAATGAAAGGTATATAGCTGAATGTTTAGGAGAATTTATGTATACAAGTGAAAGACCTTTTTAAGAGAGCTCAAACTGATGGTGATCACTTGCCAAAGACAAATTTTCAAAAATGTTCTCATTATCCTAAATATTGGAAATCATTATGAACAAAATTCATGGTTAGTGAAGTATGCATACTATTTACAAATCAAAATTCATTTCATAAGAAATGTACAAAATTTTGAAGTTGAGATAAAAATTACCCCTCATTGGTATACTACCAAAAGGTCAATAATCCTTAGACTAATCAGCCTTAATAATCGTCCACCCATTCCTAGAATTTCATTGAGTTGGCATCCTTTATGGCTGAACAGTAGGTAAGCTAATGGAACATTAAAAGATGCATCAAACTTTAAGTCTCTAGAATTGAGAATTTAAAAAGATGCATTGTTATTTCCTTTCATCACAATCATGCCATCAGGACAACCACTATATGACTATTTGCTAAATTCCTTAAAAAGAAGATGAATCCAAAAGCTCATTGCATGGCAAAGAATCATCCAAGTAATTGAAGTTGAAATTTATAGTAACCTGTGATCTCTTACTGATCTTGCTGATACTCAAGGTTATCTTCATATTGAACATCATGCATTTGTTGATGGAATCTTTAGACAAAAAGTGTGCACCCTGACATTCAAATTATACCACCTTAAGTAGGGAGTTTTCCAAGTTTTGTTGGAATGGTAGAGATCATTTGATTCTATTAAGGTTGCTGAATAATCAAAGGCTGGGGTTGAGGACACTGTCCGAATGGATTTCTTTGTTTTTTCGACTTCTTAGGGTCCTGTCGGCTATGATAGAATTACTTTCTCATCCCACAAATGCTACCTATCACTCCTTGGTTAGCATGAATGTGTATTATGGGACCGGCTTCTGTATACTAAACATTATGAAGTGGTTGCCTTTCAGCTTGCACTTCCCTAGATCCTCAGCAGAAGTGTCGTTACGAAATGGGACTATTTGTAATAATAACAATTTTTTAGTTATGGTTTTACTTTTGTAGGACCTTTCGTTCTTGTTAAAGTCAAAGACCCTAATTCTATTTTTATGCAATGATTTTTACATCTACCTCTTATGAAAGGGCACCATTACTAGTGTCCACTGACTATATATCTTAAATGTTAAAGAATTATCTTTAAGCTTGTACTTCCTCAAATCCCTGGTAGAAGTATAAATAATATTTTATTGTGTGCAAATGGACTTGCTTGTTTCAAAAAACTTCATCGAGTTTTCAGTTTGTGATGTCTTCCACTTCATGATTCGTGTTACTTTGCCTTAAAAAATGAAAAAGGAACTTAAATCAGTATACATGAATACATATATCTTATCAACATTTATCTTTATTGTTATCCATGTATGCATGTCAATAAATGAGAAAAAAAAGTATGAATGAACAAATATATAAATGAGTGAATGAGAAATGATTCAACAGACATAAAGATTATTGTTGAAGTAAGAATCTGAGGAATTTGAGTCATGACTCAACAACATTGTACCACTTACCAAAATGCTCTACCTTGTCCACTGGTTGTGTTCATATGTAGTCATATTTACAAAATTCAAAAGCAAGTAACAAAAAGAATTGCTCTTGCAAGTACTACAATTTCTTAACTGTGCTGTGCTTCTAAAGGATTTTTAAGAACCCTAATCATTCATTTTTTTAACCCTATATTGATAAAATCTAGCAAGTAGCCCAAAAAGTTATCTTTACAATCATTTGATTTCCCCTGTATTCTAATACTTTTAATATGTGATCTTTTTTCTTTCATGTAAACCCTTAGCCATTTTTATCAATCAATTGAGCAGATTTTCCATTACACGGACTTTATGGTTGAACTTTTCTTAGATGAACATGAACGTGTTGACCTTTGCCTCTGAATTATCACCTATCTTTTGATTCTTGAAATACAATAAATAAAACGAATTAATACATTATGGAAATTATGAATGCATGAACATATAAGAATGTGAGCTTTGCAGGTGCATAAATGAATTTACAAGTTTCCATGGGATATATATATATATATAAATATGATGCCAAGAATTAAAAAAAAAATGCTTTCATAATATAACAAATTAATAAAAGTAAAATATATCATAATAACATAACATACAATTAATAACATAAAGAAAATCAAATCATAACAGTAAAGGGTTAGAAGCATTCCCCTATGTGTTCTCAATTTGGTATCCTCTAGAACCGGGTATGGCTCTAACTAGGTCAGTTATAACTCTTTACATGAGGTTTGGGTTAGACATCTAAATAGGTTCTCAAATTGTTCCCTGAGTCCAAAAAGAGCTGACAAGGTACCCTAATCCTTACCCATTGCATGATTATGTTTGAAAAGGTTCAATTCAAGTGGTAGTATCTTCCATGCCCATAACAAGGCTAACACCTCAAGCAAGCATAGGAATTTGCACCCGATAGGCTTTTCACTAGCCTAGACAGAGGCTAATACCTTAGAAGGCAGAGCTACTTCACCCCTTCCTAAAATATTGGGTACCTATGCCCCTTCCATATATGCGGAAGACAATCTAATGCATATGCATTTGCACAGTATGTATGGGGGAAAAACCTACCTTTTATGACTTAACACTTTCAAAAATAGTAAAAACCTTATCCTAAATTTCCCTAAAAAATAATGTTGCAAAGGAAACAAAAGGGTTAGTGAAAAATATGAAGAATATATACTGAAATTTATAAGTAAAAAACACAATGAAAAAAATTATTTTGAAAATATCGAGAATTATAGTTAAATATTGGTTGAAACCAAATTAATCAAAATTTAGCTAACGCGTAATTAATTTTAGGCCTGACTCTCTAACTCTCCCCAGTAGAGCCACCAAGTTATTGCAACGTGGCCCTAACATGAATCTTGACTAGCCCGACTTAAAATAGCGAATGTATTCATTTTTTCTATATAAATATCTATATATAATTATTTCCTATTATTTTTTAGGGTCCTATATCATGATTATTATACTTTATTTTCTGTACATGGGGACTAAGTTGTCGATATGAATCACTCACTCGACTTCTCTGAATGGTCATTACGAAACGACCATTTTTTTGGAGTAACCACTAATCTGTTTTAACAAGGTGGGATTGGACACCTGCTGAAGTTTACATTTTAAGGATTATGAAACCCATAAAAATAAACTTCGAGGTCTGTGCCTATATCAGAGATAGCTTGAAAAGGTCCGAGAGTCGATTACAATCACAAGTAAGGATCAACCTTCTCGTGATGCTCGACAATCAGTATCTTATTAATCACGTGTTAAAATAAATTTGATTTTAATTCGGTTTTAATATTTGATATTTAATTATAATTTTCGTAATATTTTATTAAACAAATTTATTATTCTGAGAAAGGTCAAGTTTTATTACATTTTGAAATCACAAAATTATTCGTACCCTTCCGTGGAACCAAGTGGACACGAATTCTCTATCGTATCCCGCTGGAGAACCATGCGAATGTGAAAGGTTTTGTTTTTTTCTTTTTGAAACCAAAAAATCCTGACTTCCTATTTGAAAAGGGTATCTCAGTATTAAAGTAATCCACGAAATTCCTCACATGTTTTGGTGGAAATCCTATGTATTAATTTAATTAGGAGACATTGCTTTATTTATAAAAATAATTTTATTACTAAAAATATGGACTTCATGACCTAGAAATGACCTGATATAATGAACCTATTCTTAATGTGTACTTCTCACATGAAAGTATCTTAGTAATTACATAGGACTTGGTTCTAACGTAAAATTAGCAAAATGCTCTTAGAGCATACCTTTGACATGAAAGTATCGCGGTAACCCTAATTGATATGAAAATGATTATGGAAGGTTGAACATATTCTAAATAGACATCTTTAGCATAAAAGCACCCCGATGACTACCTAAAACTCGGTTATAATGAAATTACCAAAATGCCTTTAAGGTATACCTTCGACGAGAAAGTATCTCGATAATCCTAAAGGACATGAAAATGATAGTGGAAGGTTTAACCTATCCTAAATGCACATCTTTGCCATAAAAGCATCTCAATGACTACATAAGACTTGGTTCTAACAAAATTATCAAAATGCCCCTAAGGTACACCTTCAATGTGAAAGTACCCCGATAACCCTAAAGGACATGAAAATGACCTTGGAAAACTAATCCAATCCTAAATATTACCTTTTACGTAAAAATGTCTTAATGAGCAAAATTACAAAATACTCTTAGGGTATACCTTCGATGTGAAAGTATCCTCGTAACCCTAAAGTACATGAAAATGATCATGGAAAACTAATCCAATCCTAAATATTCTTTTTGCATAAAAGCATCCCCATGAGCAAACTTATCAAAATATCCTTAGGGTATCCCTCTAACATGAAAGTATCCTGATAATCTTAATGGACCTTAAAATGACCTTAGAAGGCTAGACCATCCTAAAATATTCACCTTTGGCATAAAAGCATATCGATAAAAAAATTACCAAAATGCCCTTACAGTATATCATCGACATAAAAGTATCTCGATAACCTTAATGAACTTTAAAATGACAAAAAATGATGAAAAGTAGATGAATTTACGCTAAACGAAAAAGCTAGAAGTTTAAGTTTGTCTTAAAATGCAATTTCCAATCAAGCTCATGTCATTCGGAAGATCGAACGAATATGGAAAGTTTTGAAAACTTCTACATCCCTATAGAAGGCCATAGAAATAATAGGAATCTTTAAAACTCGTAAAATGTTCGTTTTGCCCCTTAAAAATAAAAATGTGCTATTTAGTCCCTAAACCTTTCTAAATTTTCATTTTAGCCCTTACATGATGAAATAACCAAAAAAAAATCATAAAATCACATGAAAATTATGTCAGCAAGAATTCAGCCAAGCACCTTGGCCTTAAAACAAAATTTATTCTACATTTTGCAAAATAGCCCTAAAATTTTTTAATTTTGCATTTTGATCCCTATATAAAAATAACATCACAAAAAATCATCAAATCAGCCAAGCATTAACCCAAAAATCATGGAAAAAAATCTACATGTAGGTTTGGCCAAGCACTTTTGGTCATAAAACACGATTTTTGCATATTTTGTAATTTAGCCTTTAAATTTTTTAAAATTACAAAATGGCCCATAAAATGTTAAAATCTCCTAAAACATGTTCCAAAATGTACAAAATTAGTTTTCTAACAGCCTATGAAGCTCTCGACCAAACCAAAAATGGCATAAAAAGCTTACGTATTTTATGATTTAATCCCTAAAATTTCTAATATTTACAAAATAGACTAAAAAACATGAAATCAAGATAACAATAAGCACAAAATCATCATTAGCAATTCCTATCAAATTCGACCAAGATAGGAAATAAATATGCATCAATATTTTGTAACACAAAATCATGAAAATAAACATGAATAAATATCATCAAGTTCAAATACAAAAATAAAATGGGAAAAATTGAATCTATAAATATGTAGATCAACATATTAACATGAAAATATTAAGGATAACAATATAACAATAAACATATGCATTCAACAAAATTAATATCTCATCAAAAACAACAATATTTAAAAAAAAAAGAGAGAGAGAATCAAACTATAAAAAAATTAAATATATCAACAAATATATAGGAAATTATCATTGTCAACATGTTAGCCTTTCAACATGGACAAAATCCATGAGCTTAACATGATTTTGACTAATATTAACGAAAAAAATGATGGATATATAGAAAACATTGCCAAATTTCTAAATGAAATTACCTTGAAAAGCTTTTAAACTTAAAATTTCTTGAAAATTTCTATGAGAAATACTTGAATTTAAATATGGAAAGCTTTTTTTTGCTTCAGAGAATTTTTCATATGGCTTTTTGGGGGGGCAGCAAGAATGGTCTCTGTGAATCCATCCTCGCTGTGAGTTTTTCATCCAAAATCCATAAGTACTTTCTTTCATTTATTAGATGCCATAATTTCTTATTTTTTTTGATTTTTTTATTTGATTTGTCTAAGATTTGATTGGATTTTTGATAAATTCATTAGATTTAAATTTATAACTCTTGTCTTTTTGTGATGTTATGCATGATATCATTGATTTCTATAGATATTTTGAGTGACATTTGTAGACAATGTGTAAAATTACATAGTAAAAATTAACTATAAGAACTAAATTGTAAAAATTAAAAATTTTACTTTTTTCAAAATAAGATTTCATATAATCAATTTAATTCAATATAATAATAAAAACAATTTTTTATGTATGAGGAAAAAAATTATAATGGCAAACTTGCAAAATTTTACGAGAAAAAAAACATTTACTAGGAAAAATTATTACATGTAAAAAAATGAAAAATTCATAAAATAAATTGAATTTTGAAAAAATGATTTCATTTGAACTAAACAGCAATATTTTAAGAATTTTAAAAATTATGAACTTAAAAAAAATTCTACCGAGAAAATTTACGGAGTGTAAAACCCGTATCTTGGTAATAAGATGAAAAAATTCTAAAACTCATAAAATAAATTGAATCTTTTAAAAAAATGATTTAATATGGATTAAATAATAATATTTAAAGAATTTTGAAAATTATAAACTCAAAAGAATCCTACCGAAAAAATTTATGCGTAGAAAACTCTATATCTCGATAACCAAAAAATTTTAAAACTCATAAAACAAATTAAAATTTTCAACACTAATTCAATATAAATTAAATAATAATATTTAAGAAATTTAAAAATTATAAACTCAAAAAAATCTCATCGAAAAAATTTATAGAGTATAAAACATGTATCTTGGTAACAGAAAAAATTTTCAAACTCATAAAATAAATTTAATTTTTCAAAAAGGATTTAATATGGATTAAAAAAATAATATTTAAAGAATTTTAAAAATTATAAATTAAGAAAAATCTTTCCAAAAAATTGCAGAGTAGAATATTCAAGAAGCAGAAGAATTTCAAAAGAACAATGTAAAACTGATAAAATAAAAAGAAATTTTTTTAAACTGATTTAATAAGAATTAAATAATAATATTTAAAAATTTTAAAATATATATATAAACTTAGAAAAATCTTCCTAAAAAGATTCATGGAGTAAAAAACTCCTTATTTTTGAAATGAGAATAATTCTAAAATTCATAACACAAAAACAAAAGAAAAATGTGAATATTTAAACAATTTTAAAATTCAAAACTTGAGAAAATTACACCAAAAAGTTTATAGATAATGAAAAGTTCGTATTCTAGAATCGAGAAAATTTCCAAAATATACATTAAAAATTATATAAAATGAATTAAATAAAACATATTATTCAAAATGTTAATTTATAAAATGACAAAGATGAAAATCCGAAATTCGAAATGATTTTATTAGAAAAATTTCATGAGTACAATACTCGTGATACTATAAAAAAATTTAAAATTAATTACAAAAATAACCAACTTGGCGCCTTGTGGTATAAAATGCCAACAAGAATTTTTCATTGAATATTTCTAATTTTTCAAAGTACATATCAGCATAAGTACCACACAAGTATTAATAAAATTATACGAAGGTCAAATTCTCAAATTTAATGAAAAATTCTCAAGAAATTCCTCAAAATGAGAAATTTGACTATGATAACATCCGCAAAAATAGGTTTTCAAAATTTGAAAATAAATAATTAAAAAATATTTTTCTCTTAAATATTCGTTTTGTATATCCAAAATTAGAGATCAAAATATGACTTTTTTTACGTGAACTTATGGCTATTTAAATTATGACTAAAAAGGTCTTGAAAATGTCTTGTTCATATAAAAAAGATCATTCCTAATAAGGATGGCCATTAAGTTCTTTGTCTCGGATATTTAGGATTATTGGAAAAGAGACTTGGATGAAATTAGCTGTCTATAGACATTCATATCCCATGGAAACTTGTAAATTTATTCATGCATTTCTTTATACATTTGTAAATTTCACATCTTTACATGCTCATGCATGCATAATTTTTACAATATACTAAAATAGTTCCATTTCTTGTATTTCTAAGCATCAAGACATGGATGGTAATAATAGGGCAAGAATCAATATGTTAGAGTCCACTCAAGAAGAATTTTGTCATGAAGTTCGAGGAATGGAAAGACAAATTAACAAATTGGTAAAATGGTTAAAGGTCTAAAAAAGGAACCTTGCCTAGAACACCCTTATCTTTAATGAACTCAGAAAGTCAAAATCTAGGAGATTAATGGGAGGCATGACTAAATGCTTTGAGTGATAGTCAGAGGAATGGGACAGGAGATCTAAGAGATAAAAGAATATTTATTCAAATTGACAAAAATCATCAGAGATTTTTTGGGTGATCCCTAGGAATTACCATTGCCTTCACCTTAACCTTTGACGCTTAAAGATTCAAAGATTGAACCTAGTGAACCATCCGATAAGGATCCCAATCCCCAATCTATGCACATGATAGATATAAAGCCACCTAATTATGCACCAGTACAGATTAATCTATCTTTCAACCATACAAGTCTTCTCGTTACTAGACAACCACCTCTGATGACCATACTAAGAGAAAATCATGAAAAAATCATAAATTTAGCTTGATCCCACTAACTTATAAGGAACTTTACTCTCTTTTGCTTCAACATTAGCTTGTTGCTCCTGAACAGATTCTTCTATACCAACCCTTTTATCTTGAATGGTATAACATTTATTAACATTATGAAGACCATGCGAGAATATGAGGGCATTTAATATAAGCATGCTATACCTTTAAAAAAAGTTCAAAAGCTACTCGATGCCGGTGTAATTTAATTTGAACTAAGGATGTATTTTTTTTACTAGCCTTCCATCTCGTTATTAGAGACATTAGAATATCTTAGGTAATGAAATGATCATTGAGACAAACTTTTGGCTGATGGGACTTGCAAATATAAGCTTTGTAAATTTAGGGCTTGGTAAATATATGACATGTAATAAAGTGATCATCAAAGGTTTTGTAAGCATAGGATTCAAAAAGAATGTCTAAGACTTACAAAGATTTCTTAAAAGCATCAATGTAATTAGAAAAATAAAGTGCTGGCAGGAGCGGTCTTTTTTTCTTGTTCTTTTAAATCTTGTAATTGTACACCAATTATGAATAAATAATCAGACGGCTTTTGTTGATGAAACAATAGTGTAGAGTCATGACTTGAATTTCATAGATTCTTGCCTCTACAATAATCTCTATAGCTAATACTTAGCTCATTACTTGAAATCCAATTTGTCTAATTAAATACTACTTTCTTCATTCATTCATTTATCTATTCATTTATTCATACATTAATTTTTCCATTTATTAACATGCATACACGGATGATAAAAAAAGATAAATATTGAAAAGATATATTTGTATTCACATATACTAATTTAATTTCTTTTTGCATTTTAAGGTGAAATGACATAAAGTGCTAAACGAAAGATATCACACAATAAGAAGAAATACAAATACAAATTGTAAGTTCGATGAGATTATTTGAAACAAGCAAGTCGATTTGCACCCAGAAAGTATTATTTACACTTTTATTGAGAATCTAGGAGAGCATATGCTGAAAGATAATTCATTAACATTCAAGACACATAGCCAGTAGATTTTTAAAAATGTGCAATCAGCAAATGCTAGCCATCTACATTAACATTAACACTTCCTCATAAAGGGTAAATGTAAGAACTGCTACACAAAAAGAATTGGTAGTCCCTGACGTTAACAAGAAAGAAAGGTCCATGTAAAAGTAAAACAATGACCAAAACAAAATTATATATAGTCTCATATCATATGAACACTTCTACTGGGGATTCGAGGAAATGCATGTTGAAAGGCAAGAACCTCAAAGCATAGCCAGTCCCATAATACATATTCATGCTTATTAAGGGGTAATAGAAAGCCTATGTGAGACAATAGAGTCAACCTGTTATTAAATGCCAACAAGACATTTTAGATGGAAGCAATAATCATAATAAGTCAAGAAAATGAAGAAATCCATTTGGACAATGTCCTTGCCCCCAACCTTTCACTGTTCAACAACTTCAACATGTTTATCCCTGTACATCATATCCCTTTGTACGAATTTCCTTAATCCATAGTCCTACAAAGCCAAGAAACCCATGAAATAGTTTAGGTGATTCTCAGATACAAAAAAGAAAAAGGATAAAGGTGTATAGTATTTCCCACTAAACTCTTTTTTTTGCTCATTCAGATTTAGATGATCTTTGTTATTCCATCGAAGCCTAGAAACATCCCTACAAAAATTGGTATAATCCCAACGTCAAGGTGCAACATTATTTGTCCAAGGATTTCATTAACCAATGCATTGTTGTTCAATGTGAGAATAATTTAGTGTATTTGGCATAGCTGACTAGAAACTCATAGGCTATTGTAAATTCTAACTTGAATTGCTTGGATGATTACTTACCATGCATTGGCTCTTAGATTCATCATTTTTGATAAACAATTTAGTAAAGAGATTGTATGATTGAGATGAAAGGAAATAACCACGTATCTTGTGTAATTTTCGAGCTTGAGAACTTAGAGTTTGATGCGCCTCTTGATGTTCCACTAGCTAATTTACATTTTGACCCTCAAGTATATTAACCTAGCAAAAATTTAAAGTTGGTGGAGGCCTATGATTGGTCTTAGGGTCATTGACCTTATAGTAGTATGCCAATCAGGGGCAATTTCTATCTTTACTTTAAAACGCTTAATGCTACTTTTTAAAAACTATAAATTATGAAATAAATTTTGATTTTTAAATAGTATGCATACTATCATTGATCATGAATTTTGTTAATAATGGTTTCTAGTATCTAGGATAATTAGAACATTTTGAAGAATTTTTCTTTGATAGATGATCACAATTAGGTTAAACCCTCTTAGAAAGTTCTTTTACTTCCACATATATGATTATTTTAGACATTCAATTATAGAACTTTCACAATCATAGACTTTTCACACCTATATGTTCTTTTTATGGATTTCTTGAAGGTTGAATATATAAGTTGTGCTCATAAAAGATTCAAATATCGGTAGTTTGACATATGTTAAAATAATGATAGTAATTCTGAGATCTTCCTCTTTTCGATAACCTTTTGCCATGACTTCCTTAACATTCTTTTAAATCTTTGATTTAGGAAGAATGAAAGTAAACATGAGCCAAAAAACACCTTTTCCTTTGAACGAAACCTCTTAGGTCTTATACCTGATAAACAAGGTATGAAATCCTAAATGTTTTCCATGCCAATTCAATTTTTTTTTTCTAAAGGCTCAACTAGTGGTTGGTGGCTATGATGCCAATAGTATTGAGGGGCATACCTTAAGCCTTTAAAAATTAAGTGCAACGTCATGTTATTGAGGTGCGCAAAATGATTTCAGAAAGAAACAACCTTTTTTTCTAACAAAATGCTTGCAAGTTTAAATGGCTATGTTTGTAATAAAAATGGCTCTATTTTTCTATCCTTCATAAATATAGAAAATTATCCCTTTATGATCTATTTTAAGCCTGATACTCTATTTTCTCTTTTTGAACCCTAATTAAAGATCACCTTCCACACTAGGGGATAAATTAAACGAAGCTTTGACATCATAAAGAGCAAATTTTGCCTTCAATTTACAAGAAGCATAAGCCAAATGTTATGAAGCAAATTTTAAAGAAAGAATAAAGTTTGAATTTCAAGTTCAAATATTCTAAGTGAAGAATGAAGAAAATTTCAAGTTTTGAAAAGAACAAAAAATAAAGAAAAATGTGACGAAAAAATAAATAAAAAGAAGCATAGAAAAATAAAAGCAAAAAAGAGAAGGAAATGAAGATTTGTTCATCTTAAAAGATAAGCTGGATTCAATTCCTTTTGAAGAAAAGTGATCTTTCATTTCTCTTAAACACTTTATTTGGGCCTATTGATTTTGTTCGTTCTAAACCCTGAACCATGGCCTACATTGTCTGCCTAACAAGGTCAATTTCGATCAAGCATAGATATTTGAGCTATCGAGCTATTCCTAGGAAGCTCTTTATAAATTCATCTTTTTAAATGATTTTTGAGTCCTTAATAATATGATAAGGTAAGCTTAAAAGCCTTGGAATTGCTCTTAAATCAACAAAGAGAGCCACTAATAAGGAAAAAACTGTCCATGCTAATTCATGAATCATCTTGAACTTTTGGAAATTTCACCATATCAACAAAAGGTTGAGTCTCATGCCCAAACATTGATTCCTTTCAAAATAAACTTTTAGAACTTTTGTGCCTAACCTTAGGAATGGATGCTTATCAAAGGCCTTTTAAATCAACCCTTCAAGACTTAGTGCTTACTAACATTCGTTTAATACCTATATTTGAAGATTAAAAGGATGTTATAACTTGATTATTTATCTTTCAATGAACTCCTATGAAATAAATATCCATCTGAATTTGGTCTTGATAAACCTTGTGCTCTATCAATTTTTTCAACACAAATTTTAGCATTGCCTACCCATTTGTGCCCCCAAAATCATTTCTTCAGCTTATTTAAAAAAGTCTTAAATGGTGATCATTAATCAAGACAAAAAGTTTTAACATCACAAAATATCCATTATCCTTGATATTGGAATATCCATGGCTAAAATTGTTTTGGAATTTTTCAAAGATTTGGACCAAGTAAAATTTTTTCCCTAGGTTAGAATAAGAAGTTGATCTCATTCCATAAATCCTAGAATTTTGATGAATTATGATGCTTTTCCTTATTTTAATAGAAGTTTATAAATATGCCTTGAGCAGATATTTATCCAATTGCATAAATTATATCTTTGAATTAATGAATAAAATTTGATATTTGATGATGTTTCAAGAAAGATTGAACAATTCTATGAAGAAATCTATCACCTCTTCATGCAATCCTATGGTTAGGTAGTTGAAGAAGGCTTTGAAAGAGCTTTGATGGAGATATTTGAAGCATTCAAAAATCTATCACCTTGTCACGTAATCCTATGGTAAAATAGGTCAAGAAGGCTTTGAAAAAGCTTCAATGGAGATATTCGAAGCATTCAGAAATCTATCACCTTCTTACATGATCCTATAGTAAAGTAGATGAAGAAGGCTTTGAAAAAGCTTCAATGGTGATATTCGAAGCATCGATAAAAGTTTTCAAAACTCTTCAAGGCAACTTTGTTTGGTTAAGCAAAAGGATCGTCAATGTTTTCATAGTTTTTTTTAGCTGAAGTACATATATATGTGTAAAAAAAACTTTTTTAGAAAACTTATATGCCCAATCAAAATTATGTTTATTTGGTCTTTCTCCTACTCCTTATTCTTAGCAACAGCCGAAGAGGAGCAACTATAGGCACTTAATTTTGTCTAGGCCCTTTTCCCTGTCAGTCCAAAAATATCTGAGATACAAAATTAGACACTTATCCCCGTGGATCCTTTAGGTGGAATAAACATTTTAAAGACTTATTTAGTAGTGCTTAAATGACCGCAAGTGCACATGATAAAGTTTGCACCGTTTCGAATAAAAAGATGAATTTCAAGGTAAAAAAAGAGTTTTCAACTTATAGCTGTGAAATTTTAAAATTTATTTTTCTAGATATTATCATGATCAAATTTTCCATTTTTTAAATTTTTTCAAGAATTTTTTGTAAAATTTTGGAAGTTAATCTCACATATTTTTATTGTTACTTGTGTGGTATTTATGCGGATATGCACTCTGAAAAATCAAAAATATTCAAGGAATTTTTCATATTGGCATTTTATACCATAAGGTATCAAGTTCTCCATCTCGGTAATTAATTTTGAATTTTTCACAATACCACAAGTATCATACTCATGAAATTTGTTTCGTTAAATTATTTTGGATTTCAGATTTTCATCTTTACCATTACGTAAATTAATATTTTGAATAATATGTTGTATTTAACTCATTTCATATAAGTTTCAATGTATTCTTTAAAAATTTTCTTTGTTCTAAAATATGAGCTTTGTAAAATTTATGGTGGTATTTTTTTCGAGTTTTAAGTTTAAAAATTCTTTAGAGATTTCCATTTAACCATCATTATATCAGTTTTTTAAAATTTATTTTATTTTATGAGTTTTGTATTTTTTTTAGAAATTTCCTAATTCTAAGATACAGAGTTTTATACTCAGTAAATTTTTTGATAGATTTTCTCAAATTTATAACTTTTAAAATTCTTTAAATATTATTATTTAATTCATATAACATCGGGTTTGGAAAATTCATTTTATTTTATGAATTTTAGATTTTTTTAGTACTTTTTTGTTTTCAAGATACAGAGCTTTTTTAGCTGTAAATATTTTCAAGGGATTTTTTTGAGTTTATAATTTTTAAAACTTTCAAATATTATTATTTAATTTATATTAAATCAGTTTTGAAAAATTCATTTTATTTTATGAGTTTTACATTTTTTTTAAATTTTTCTATTTTCAAGATACGGAGTTTTCTACTTCGTAAATTTATTAGGGAGGATTTTTCTAAGTGTATAATTTTTAAAATTTTTAAAATATTATTATTTAATTTATGTTAAATCAGTTTTGGAAAATTCATTTATTTTTCTGAGTTTTGCATTTTTTTCAAAATTTTCTTGTATTTAGGATATGGAGTTTTCTACTCCGTAAAATTTTTTGGAAGTATTATTCTAATTTTATAAATTTTAATATTCTTCAAATATTATGATTTAATACATATTAAATCAGTTTTGAAAAATTCAATCTATTTATAAGTTTTGCATTTTTTAAAATTTTTTCTATTTTTGACACATAAAATTTTTTACTTTATAAATTTTTCTATAGGATTTCTCTGATTTTATAATTTTTAAAATTTTTTAAATATTCTCATTAAATTTATATTAAATGATTTTTTTGAAAATTCAATTTACTTTATGAGTTTTGCATTTTTTTCATATATAATAATTTTTCCCGGCAAAAATTTTTCTTGCAAAATTTTACGCGTTTAGAATTTTAATGGTTTTTTTCTTCAACATTAAAATTGATTTTGTTATTAAAATAAATTAAATTGATAATATTAAATTTTATTTTAAATACATAATTTTTAATTTTTACAATTTAGTCATTCTAATTAATTTTTATGGTATAAGTTTACATATTATATAAATATCTTCCAAAAATCTCTAGAATTAATGATGTCATGGATGACACAATCCATTAAAAGACAAAAATAATTAATATCAAATCAATGTTAAAAAATAAATAAATATTCCATTGATTCTTCAACAGGGTGCAAAAGATATTTTGATTTTTAAAAAGTTTTGAATTCCACTCGTTTTCCAACGAGGTATGAAAGAGAATGATAAAAACTCTCATGTTCTTCTAATCTTTCAAAAGTATACGAAAGATATTTTGATTTTTAAACATATTAAAAACTCAATTTTTTCATTTAGAATAGTAAATTAGTTTTATAAAATTTTATTTTTAAATATTAAAATTATAATTAAATATCGAATATTAAAATTGAATAAAAAATCAAAAAAAATATGTTAACACGTAGATTAATAAGGTAATGATTACCAAGCATCACAAGAAGGTCATTCTTTACTTGTGATTTAACCAACCCCCGGACCCTTTCAAGTGATCTCTAGTATGAGCATAGACCTTGGAGTTTATTTTTATGGGTTTCGTAACCCTCGAAATGCGAACTCTGATAGGTGATCAATCTCACTTTCCCAAAATAAGATTGGTAGTGATCCAAATAAATGGTCATTTAGTAATGGATATTTAAAGTAAAGTCGAGTGCACGATTTATCTTGACAACTCAATCTCTAGACATGAAAAATAAAAAATATTAATAATAATATGGCGCATAAAATAAAAGAAAAATAATGAGATACGTATATATAAGAACAATGGGTACAACCGCCATTTTAAGATGAACTGGTCAGGATTCATATTTAGGCCATGTTATGACATCGTGGCACACTTCATAACCATACAAGAAGTCCTTCATAAAAATTTTTACATTGAAGCATAGGCATAAGAACCACCTATATAATTAAGCCATTAATTCTTGTCAAATCAAGCATATGAGCTAAATGACATCTTTTTTTATTGTTTTTTGACCATTTTGATTTCAATTAAGCTAATTTCAGTATATGGCAATTTGGGTTTAGAGTTAAAAACTCTTTCTTGCTTAGAACAAAGTCATGGCTATTTAGGTAGGGATTCTCTCTAGTGCCATATAGCTGAGTTTGTTTACTTTGATCAGCTGTCTCTATGCCCCAAATTAGAAGATTTTAACCCCTTGATTAGATCATCTAAGCCTTGGATAGTAGTGCATGAGGATGATAAGGATGAGAAGTGATCAGCCAAAGGAGGTTTTTAGTCCCCTTAGATGTCCAAAATAGAGGAAAGAAAGTTGGTTCTTAGTAGAAAAAACTAGAAAAGAAAAAAGAGAAAGAAAAAGAGATAAAAACAAAGAAACAAGAGAGAGTTTTTCAAGTTTGACCCAAGGTGGTCTTTCCATTTGTTTTCTACTTTATTTTTGATCATTTTTTCTTCATCTTATGTGAGCTTAAGGATCCTAAGCCATGCCTAGTTGATGATTTGTGCCAAGGTGCAGAAACCATGTTTATGACCAAGTTTTGAGATATGATCTTCAAATATTTTCTTTTAGTTTTCTTTACTGATTTTTCTTAAAAATTTCTCAAAAATCTTGTTTCTATCAAGAAAAATTATTTTCTAAATGTTTTATGCCAAGTTTTATAGTTTTTTATATGATTTTCTCCAAGTTTTCTTCATGGTGTAGCTTCATTCTAGCTTTTCATGCTACTTATATGTTATTCCGTGTATGATACTTGCATTTTATGTTTTTTACATGCATTATTGTTATCATTCCCATGTTTATGCATCTTTCCATGAAAATACCATGATTATGACAACATTACCATACAAGTTAGTATGCTTATGTATGTTCTATGAATAGGCTATTTCATGTTTAAAATCATATATTACATACATTATATCATATTTTTATATGTTATTATCATAATGCACTTGTCCATGCAGTTTCCATTAATATATTGTGATTATGGTAACATTTTCATGCATATTAGTAACCTTAAGTATGTTCATGTTAATGTAGTGCTTTGAGAGTAAAAATCATGTATTATACTATGCTTGTATATTTATTGTGAAATGAAATGTTTATGGGTGCATTTTGTAATGTTAGAAGCTTTTAAGGGACATTCCTCATTTTTTATAATGTTTTCATACATATTAAAGATTACCATTCATTTCTTGCATATAGATACATTTTAGTAATTTTTCATGATTTAGAAATTCTTATGCAATTTCAAGCATTTTAGGGCCATTTTAGTTATTTTTCATGATTTAGGGGTTATTATGTAATTTTATGCATGTTTGTAACATCTTTCTCAATTGCCATGATTTAAGACCATTTATGTAATTTCATATATTTTAGGGTCATTCTAGTAATTTGCCATGTTTTAGGACCATTTATGTAATTTCATGCATTTTAGGAATATTTTAGTTATTTTCCCCGATTTAAGAGTTATTATATGATTTATGCATTTTAGGATCGTTCTAGTAGTTTGCCATGATTTAAAGCTTATTATGTAATTTCATGAATTTTAACATTATAAACGCTCTATTTTGTTTGGGCTTCTAATTGAGTTTTTTTGGTTTTAGGGGTCAGATGGAATTTCCCAAGTCTAAATCTTCTCAGACGAGGTATAGATGATAGAAAGGTCCAATTAAGGTTCTAGTTTGTTCTAAAGAGCTTAGTTTAACATAATAAGCCATTTAAGCTCATTTGTCCAATTTAAAGGATCGGTGTTGGATTTGAAAAATCAGAGCCCGAGTCTTGAAAATCTGAGAATGTCAAAAGTTGACAAAGTTATGTCTTTTAAGGTGATTAGATTGGTTAGTGATGATATTTGGATGAAAAAGAGACATGTTTTAAAAGTCATAATCAAAAGTCAACATAATGACAAAAGTCAACTTTAGGTAAAGTTAACTGTAAAACATCAACTGTTTAGCCTAGAGCTAGATTTTGAAATTGAAAGAGTTCTATAACTTGGATTTCAAAATTGATTACACCTAAATGAAATTGAACATGGATTTTAAGTCAAAAAGGTGTAACTAGGACAGGGTCACAAGAGGACCTTAGGAATTTAAAAAGTAGAAATTTCCCAAGGCTTTATCCGAGAGGACTGGGATAGAAAATTTTAAAGTTTTTTGGAGAAAGTCATTGGGACACATTTTTATTACAGGAAGGAACATCCAATTACACTTTTACATAGACAAATTATGATCAATTGAATAAAATTAAAAGTTGTAAATAGATTAGTACATAACATAGTTATGGTCGAATGCAACATGTGCATAATGTCTTAATTTTGTTCATCTATTCATTAATTGCATAATTTTAATTCCCTTTAGAATTAGGTAGGAGGTTAGTGATTAAGCTAAGATCACACGAGGATGATTAAAGCTTAAATAAACAACTTAGAGGCCTATAAATAGTGGTCATTAGCCATAGTTTCATAACTTTTAAACACTTACAAAATTTTAGAAAATCTAGAATTTTCCTTTTCTTTTAAGCTCTCATCATTTTTAGGAGGGAAAAAAGCTTGGAGTAGGTATAATCTCTAACTTTTCTCTTTAATTTCATTGCAATTTCATGATTTAGATGATCAATTCATGCTTCTTGATACTTGAATGATGTTTACAATGATGATCTTGTTTTCTTCGATATTCAACCACTTTGAATCATCATGTCCTTAGGTATTGATTTGATTTTGAGCTATGATTTACTCGATTTCATGTCATTCTAAGCCAGATTACATGATTAATTGCTAAAATTTAACTTGAAATCATGTTTGGATAGCTTAAGCTTGGTTCAAACTAGATGGGATCTCTAACCCTAGGTTTCGACCAATAAACTTTTATGGGATTTTAACGATTCAAGATTAATTGACTAGGTTTTGATGATACTAAGCTAAAATTAGCAAGTTTAAATGTGAAAATCTTGAATCCTCTAAATCAAAAGAATTTAGATATGAAGAGATAAAGAAAGCTTAGTTCGACTAGCTTAGATTCAAAGCATCTTGAGCTTAATTGATCTAAGCTAGTTTGAACTAAAATCTAAATAAATAGAACTTGAATCTAGTGCCAAATAATGAAATCATAAGAACTTAAAGAATCATTCAAACAAGGAGAGCTTCCTCTAGCTAGGTTCGGCCATGGTGAAATCTAGGTGAACTTGAGTGGGCTTTACATAATTGTTGCTTAACTAGTGAAACCTACATGAATTAAGTTAAGTTAAACTTGGTAAGCTGAAATTCATGATTAATTGAATGAATTTGAAAGTTTATTGTTTAATTATTGAGCTTAAATGATTAACAACATGTTTTGATTGTTACGCATGTTGATTGAATTAAATCTAAGCTTCTTTTCTTGTGCTTGATTGTTAAATGATGAGAAATTGATGAAAAAATAAGCATGAGTAGCTTAGAATGAATTCAACCATGTTGAATTTAGGGTTAGAATTGGTTTTGTGGATAATTAGTTGCTAGAAACTTAGGTTAATATTCTATTTGTTTTATAAAATGCATGATAGGATATTTACATTGTGTAAAACCTTATATTCTTAAAAGATCCCCCAAAGGCTAGCTTTGGTTCACTTAATCAACAGGTGTTGAATTAAAGCTGAGTTAATAAAAATACTTTTTAAGTTTGGTTTCGTTTAATAGGCTCTTTAATGAGTTACTTGGGGATATTAAATAAAATAGCTTGACTTAAAGTTGATTCAAAGCAAAATAAAAATATTTTTAAGTGTTTAAATATGCTTGGATGAGTCTAAACTTGATGAGCCTTAATGTAAGTCATTAGGCATTGTTTAAGTATGTTCAATTCTTGTAGCTCGGTGTCAAATAGGTGCTAGTTTCAGCATATATGTGAGTGGCATTAGTATACTTTTCACTTGATAAGAATAAATAATAGTGAATAAAAGTGACAAAAGCGAAGTCATTCGCATGACTCTGAAACATATCATCGATGTTGAAAAACATGTGGCTAGGTCTTGGCAATGGCTAAATAAACTTAAAATGCAGAAATTATTGTTCACTTACTGAGACAGATTATTCTTTATTGATACAACATTGCATTGTATGGGGATAGATCATTTTGTATCAGTACAACATTATCCAACGATTATATTTTGGATCACTAAACACAAAGTATCCAAATACCTACTCAATTGTATAAATACGGAGGCATGGTGACCGATAAGAAATGATATTTTAAAGGTTCCAATGATTATATTCCTTCACCAAATATCCCTAATGGCTATAATCATGATCAAGGCTATAAATAAGCCTCTCCAACAGCTTCAGCAAGAGGCAGAAATAAGAGAATTACACTTCAAGTCATATCTTTATATTCTTTGTATATGATTAATTCTTCCTATTTTTGTATTCTTCATTTTGCATCTTTAGATACATAATTTCTTTGAGCCAAAATTATTGTAGACATTTAACCTTTAGCGGTTCTATTTGTTTACACTTAAATTCTTGTAAAAAAGGGGAGGTTTCTACTTAGCCATTGAAAAGCAGAAAAGGTTTCTACTTAGCTTTCGAAAGTAGTGAGAGAGGGTTTATCTTAGCCATAGAAGATAGAGGGCAAAGGTTTCTATCTTAGCCCTGAAATATGGGGAGAGTTAAGGTTATACTTTATCCTTAACAGGTAGACAATTAAGGTTAATGAATTATGAAAATCTGAGGTAAGTGAGGCCAAGGTGGAGGACATAGGCAATTAAGGTCAAATCTCTCTAAATCATTGACTTTGCTTCTTTTTCCCTTGTCTTTACTTGTTTATTTCTATTCACTAACTTACACTTCAAAGTTTATTGTTTAGATTTCTTAATTTTATTTATCAAAGTTTTAATTTACCAAAATTTTAAGAAATTAATTCAACCCCTTTTGATTTCATTCACCATTAAAAGTCTGAAAAAATAAGAGGGGTTATGATTGAAAATAAGGTAAAACAAGTTTAGATTTGTGTGATTAGTTGGCACCAAGTATTAGGCATCACAAGAGGGATCAAGTCTTTACTTGTGGTGTAACCAACTCCCAAGCCCAACTTTATATATATCTAGTATATGTAAATCATAAAGTTGTTCCTTTAAAGTTTTGTAACTCCTTAGCTAATGGTTTTAATAGGTAACCGATCACACTTATAGCCAAACCAGATCAGTGGTAACTCTTTAACCCAGTCACGTATTTTGGTATGAAAGGTTCAGATCTAGGGCCTTACAATGATTCGAAGTGTTGTCTGCTCTAATATGTTGAGGTTCGTATCTTGATATATTATGACCGACACCATATTAGTCATTTTCCATGATTTAAGGTTATTATGTAATTTCATGCATTTTTGCATCAATTTAGTTGTTTGCCATGATTTAGGGCCATTAATGCAATTTCATGCATTATAAGAGCATTTTGGTAATTTGCCATGTTTTAGGGATTTTTATATCATTCCATGCAGTGTAATTTCATTTAAGTCATTTTTCATGATCTAGGGACTTAAATGCAATTTTGTGAATTTTGATGTCATTTAGGTCATTTTCCATGACCTAGGAGTTACTATGCAAAATTTCTTGCCTTGAAATCATTTTTTATGATTTATGGAATATTCTATAATGTCCATGCACGCTAGGTCCATTTAGATTAGTTTTTATGATCAAATGATCAATTTGCAATTTCATGCATGTACTTTGTAGGCATTTTCATGGTGTCATGTTTTTAGTTTAATATGTTTATATGCCAATTATAATATAATTTTTTTCCAAAATCCAAGGCAGTATCCCCGAGTTAAAATAGTCCATAGATGTGTTTTTAGTATATGAAAGTCAGCTCACTAATTATTTTACACCAAAGAATAGCGTCTTTAAATAAGTAAATCAAACTTTACAATTTTACCAAAAATTAAAGTTTTCATATTCTTCCAAGTTTTCCAAAGGGTTGTGAAAAACATTTTGATTTTCAAAATATATAAAAATCATATTTTGAAAATAATATTAATATTAAAGAATTTTTTTAAAAAATGGGGGATTATAGTTAAATATAAAAAAATTAAAACAAATTATAATCAAGATTTTAGTTAACACGTAATTAAGAGGTACCTATTCTCGAGTGTTATAAGAGGGATCAATCCTTACTTATGATTATAATTGACTCCTGAACCCTTTCACATGAACTTTGATATAATGTAGACCTCAGAACTTATTTTTAAGGGTTTTGTATATCTTAAAATAAAAGCATCGATAGGTGACCAATCTCATCTAGCCAAAACAAATTGGTAGGGACTCTAAGGTATTTGTCATTTCATAATTCTCATTTAGGGTTAAGTTGGATGTGTGATTTATCCTAATATGAGAAAATAAATTTTATTTGTTTAAGTCTAGCGTATCAAATTTACATTTGGTACATTACAACAGCAACATGTCATTTAATGCTTATTCTAATGTTTTTACTAATGGAAGGAATTAATAAATACGAAACGTTAAGATTAGGGACCTAATTGATACGTTTTGAAATTTATGGACTAATTTAAAATTTGACTTATAGTTTAAGGACTATTCAGATAATTAACCCTATGTATATATATCTCATATTATATATATATATATATGTATATATATATACACTAAAGCTTTTTATAAGAAAGAAACCATCCTATTTTTATAACTTATACAGTGGACATGTAACACTATAAAAAATTGCCGTGTGTCCACTTAAATATATTAGTTTGTTTGATGTATTCTTAATTTATAAAAAGTGATTAAAAAAACTATATTTTTTGCTTTAAATACCTCTCAATTAAGTTCATATTAAAGGTAATAAAATTTTAATTTTTGTTATTAATACAAATAAATTTTTGTTATTTTTTATTACAAATATTCAAGACTCAAATTATATTTACGTAAAAAAAATTATTTACTTTGTAATTTTTTTAACCTGTAACTTTTTTTATTAATTCCACATTTTAATCTATGCATATAATTAATATTATATATATATATATATTTACATATTACACATGACACTGCTACGTTGTTAACCTATAATTGACTTTGAAATTATTAATAAGTTCAATATATAATTATGTATTGATTCTAAAAAGTAGATAGATAGTTAAATTAATGAAAATTAAATTATTGATATATCAAATCAATTGGATATCATTAACATTATTATACACTATATTGACTATTTTGATTCTCTAGCAAAAATTACTATCAGTTTAAAATATCCTTAATCTCATTTTAATAAGCAATCATTGAAAAATTACAAAATTTATTGTTTGATTTCATTTTGTTGAATAATTGAAAATTATTAAATATACAAACAAAATCATTTAATAACCGTTTGATTTGATCATTCTTTAATACGTAAACAAATATTGTTTAAATTATATCATTGTTTAATACAAACCAAAATATTAAATTGCTGTTCTATTTGAATTGCTGAAAAAAATCAATTAAGAACATATAACTTTTAAGTAATGAATTAACTTTTTCATGGATAGACAATCTTTATTAATTATTATGTATCTCTTAATTAATTTGATTGTTTTATTGAATTAATTACATGTATTCTCTTTTAAATTTTAAATATATGTTATTTTATCTTCTATGACTGTATTTATAATTGAAGAAAATATTAAATATGGAAATAAGGTGTTTTATATATTTGAATTAACTATCACTAAATGACAACTATCCTCATTTAAATAGCTATTAAATGAAAATTGTCATTATATTATTATAAATTATTCATTACTTCCATTTTTTATCTTTCTCAGTTTAGATTTTAAAGTTATTGCCTTGAGTATAAGCACTGTACTAATATAAATGGGAGTGTTCTAGCATGATACATAAATAATTCGATTAAAAATGTTTTGTTCGAGATACTAGTGCTAGATTATTCTTTGCAAGCTTTGCGAGTTGATTATCGTTTCTTTTATTTTTCATTTTTATTTTTTATAAATACATGAAAAATAATTACTTTTACTCAGTTTAAACCCTAAATATGTATTCACAGTATAAGTGAAATCCAATAAAATATGTTAATTGACGCAAACTGTTGATGAATACCTTTGTACCAATCGGAGTGAGATATATGATACACAGTTAGTTAACTATATACATGTTACTAGGTTTATAGTAACCAAAGTTTTCCTTCATATTATTGATGTGATTGACTATCATGCAAATACTAATTGGATAGAGCCCTTAAAACACTATAGTCTTGCAAAGAAATTGTAAAGAGTTATAATTATGAGATCTTTATGCATCAAAGTCTTATTTCTAAAAGTGTTCCTAGTCATTATATTATCAAGACAGTTTATTGACAATGCACAAAGACTAGCATACGTTAAGCCTCCATGCAAATGATGCATGTAGGTGGTCTCTTGATTTGAAGCATGTAGAATACTTGGGGATAGCATATGAGTGCTTGTTGTATGGAAACAAGTTCACAGAACATGGCCTGCATAAGAACTCTATCTGGTATTAGTCACTCAAGTGTTTATGGATTATGTTCTTATGTGTCAGTCGTGTAACTAGTCCTCAGACTTGCAATACCTAGTTATCTTGTATGTTGAGTATCATATTTAGAGATCATCATGAACTGGTCCACAATAGATGGATACTAAATAAAGGTGGTTTTGGATATTATATGAAATATGCTAAAGATGAATGAGTGATCCAAAGAGTATTCCCACTCCGAATGGTGGTGGTGACATATCTTGAACATAGTCAGGATCACTCCTTATCTATGAACATAATTAATTAGATTAATTGTGTTCATTGCCAACATGTTAGGAATCTAATGGGTCACACACAATAGGATGATATTGTCAGATTAAAATCCAGATTTTATTAAGTTTGACTTGATTAAATAAAAGATGATTAAATAGAGGACTTAATTGAAAAATTCAATTAAGAATTAATTTAAGATAAAAAATTTTAGATTTTTGAAATCAAAGATTTTGTTGTATTTTTAAGACATAGTAGATAAGATTGCCTTCTTTGGATAATGTCTAAATTAAGACATTACATGTCTAGATGGATCATATCTAATTTAAGACATACTATGTCTAGATGGATCATGTCTAAATAAGACATTCCATGTCTAGATACTATGTCTAGATGGATCATGTCTAAATAAGACATTCCATATCTGGATGGATCATGTCTAATTTAAGACATACTATGTCTAGATGGATAATGTCTTATCAAAATATTAATTTCTTAATAATCTTATCAAAATATTAATTATTTAGATAATTAATATTAATAAGATTATTATTAATTTTAAATTGTTTTAATTTAATTTATAAATTTTATTTTGATAAAATTTCATTAAAGGATTATTTAATATTGTTAAATGGTTTTTATTTATTTATCCTATATTTAATTATATGATAATTATATGAGATAAATAAGATTTATTTATATGATAAATAAAAAAGATTAATTTAGATTAAATCTCTAATGGAAACCTAACCTAGCTAAATAATCTATGGTGTACAAAGCTAGAAACATGTCTAGGTACATGGTGCCTAAACCAAAATTTCTCTGGAGCCTATTATGCTTGCTAGGTTCGGCCACCATAGATGGAGAGTGATCAAATTCTTTTACTTAAGGTGGAAGAATTTCACCTATGTAGGGAGTTGTGATTTGATCAAATCTCTTCCATGTTGAAGAGATTGAATTTGGCTAAGACTATTAAGGGTAGCATACGGCTATGTTAGGTTTTGGGAACTGAAATCACTTTGATGTAAGTTGGTTTTTGAAAAAGTAATTTTCTCTAAAAAAAATTGTCCCAAGTGCCACCACCCTAAGATTGAAAACTACCATTTTTGCCACCTTTATACCATCTCACGGCACCATTCTTCCCTCATCTTTGGTGCATTCATAGTCCCAGAATAGTTCTTGGATCGTATGAAGGAAAAAGCAATCCATGATCATCTTTTCATTGAGACTCGCTAAGTCTTATGGCTAGCGTCAGAGAATTGCTGATCTTTGAGAATGCTTCCATTATCATCCATGTGGATTACTATTAGAGGCAAGGTAAGTGCATTGCCCGTGACCTCATAGATTGAATCAGAAACCAAGCCACCCACCTTCAGGGATCTCTTGGATTGGATATTAACTCTAGATTATGATATCTAAGAGTTTGGTAATTCCTTTTCAAAAATATAAATTAATTTTTATTAAATCTAGTTTTTTAATATAGTACACATTTACATTCCTCCTTAAGATATGTAAGGGAAGTCTGGCTATTTCCATATTTATTGTTTCTACACCAAGAATACGAATTCCCTTCACAAACTATATTGTGGAATTTTTTAGCTTTTTGAGTCCCTTGCATGCAATTATTTTTGTGCCATTTTGAAGAATAATATAATATAAGGTTTAGAAAATTATGATTAATATTCTTTCAATCTTGTTAGACATTTAATAGATTAGGTTGCAATATCAAGATTGCTATAAATGTCAAGCCTTTAACATGGTATGTATAATCTGCCTGTAAAATAGCAGGATGCAAAAACAAGATTAGTCTTACATATACAAATAAAGAATGAATAAGGGACAAATAAACAAACTTTAAAAAAATTCAATCCTTTTAATGAAAGAAACTTTTTGGTCGTTTTATTTTTTAGAGCTGTAATGGAATTTAGTCTTAAGCCTTACAGAACCCAATTATAAGTTTTAATATATTCTAATAATTTAAAACTAAATAATTAAAATAGTGCCTAGTTTACAAAAACCCTTATCAGACCAAAGTTTTAGATTCTGTAGTCTAAATGATAAAAGATAAAAGATTTAAATATTGTTCAAATGGATTAGATAGATAAATAGATATAGCCACCAAATAAGGATAGTGACTTCATGAATCTTATTACTTGCATAGCTTTCCATCATTCTCATAATATGATTTTGCTTTTCCACTAATTAGAGTAGAAGATGACAGCCCCGCCTAAGATCATATCTTGGCATTTGGCTTTTGTTCTGCCTATTTCTTAGCCTTGACTTTAGCATTTGCTGACGTTAAAGGGATAGCAGTTGAAAATTTAATCGCTCATGTAGTCATGGGACAATAGTTGGTTTTGGATACTCAAAAAGTGAAGGTTTTGCATGTGATAAGAACTCAAATCTTGAAACGTGCAGGTTATAGTTCAGTTCCTAATTGGAACAGAAGATGATGACCCCATCGAAGATCATTTCTCAGCAGTTGGCTTTTGTTCTGCCTATTTCTTAACGATGTCTTAGCCTTTGCTTACTTTCAAGGGATAGCAGATGGAAGTTTAATAGCTGATATAGCCGGGGGACAATAGTTGGTTTTGGATACTCAAAAAGCGAAGGTTTTGCATGTGATAAGAACTCAACTCTTGGAACCTTTAAGTTGCAGTTTAGTCCAATAAAAGCTATGGGTGAGAATGACAAGCGTACAAAATAAATGAGGGGATACCAATACCAAAATTGGTTAAAAACAGCAAGATCAATAATCATGGTAATTTTGTCATGCTTTGTCCTATGCTAGTACAGGAAATATACATTACTAGAATAATACAGTGAAAAAGGTATTATAGACATCATCCACACACAAATGGGGGAAAACATTACCCACCTGCTTTGGCTGTGAGTGAAGAACAGACCCTAGTGCTAAAATAATAGTTCTCCTAACATCATCACTCACATTTGACACAACAAAATGCAATAGGGTTTGGCAAGGTTTTGCTATAACAAAGGAAGAGCTGAGATAATCCTCGCTAACATAGTTCCACTAAACACTATGCTAGTGTACATATTCGTAATATTAAAATGCTTTAAAACATGGATTGAATAATACATCCATTGAAAATATAAACCATTCATAAGCAAGCCTTAATAACATATCCAAATTAAAACCACTCAAATTCATCAAGTCTAAAATGTCTCAAAAGGCAACCAGGAACAGTATTATCATGCAAAGGTGCCAAGCATTACAAAGGAAACATCACAAGGCATCTAAATAAAAATAGTTCAAGTCCATCAAGTTTTAAACGGTTTAAGAGGCAACCAATAATGGTACCATTGGTTCAAAAGCATTTAATTCTGAACATTTCAAAATATATCTATTTTCTAATTAGTCCAAAAGTAGATAGAATTATGAGGTATATGATGTTTTACAAAATAATTTTAAGAATTAAATACAAAAGTCTAAATATAACCATCGATGCTTAGCCAACATAACTAATAAATATGACTAAAACAATACCTAAGAAGAAACAATACGTTCAACCTAACTCTATAAGCAAAAATAAGTATATGGGCTTCATTTAAAAAAACAGTAAGTGAAAGAAATTATGCTAAAACAAAACCTGTTCCAACCCAATTACTTTAACCCACATAATTACACTCATTAAACAAGATTAAAACACCCCACCACTAATTAGTCAAAACCTATTGTAAAAATTTTTCACCATCCCCAATTGCAAATCATCAGTTACAAATCACAAAACGCTTTCCATTCATTTGTTACTGAATTCTGTGCAAAAAGCTAACTCATGTCCACCAAAAAAGAAGACAATCAATGAAGATTTGCAAAAGTTAATGCCTATTTTGCGCAACTCTTTAAGATAATGTTAGAAAGAGCCTATCACACAGATAGTTCGGTAAAATTATTCTTTGTTAAATTGACTCTATCTTTTTCTTAATGCCTAAATGTTATATTCTCATTCATTGATGTTTTGAACATTATTGTTGGTTTTAATCGTTTGTTGGTGCCCTCTTTTTTTTAGTGTTTGTTTTGTTATTTAGTGTGCATTTTTTCCTGTTCATTGCCAAATCGTTTGCGATGAATAAGCATATGGTTCTTTTAATAGTATTTGAGATGTTATGTTTGACGCAAAGCTATTTTTTTAATGGTTATAGTTGATACTAAAAAAGACAGTATCATTGTTTAAACCTACGATTTGATTTTTTTTATGTGTGTGGAGAAAAGAAAAGGAAACATTCCTTAGACATTAGTTTAGTTTAGTTTTGCTGATCCTTGTTATTACGCATAATGAAAAATCTAAACCAAAAAATAATTTATGGGACTCTATAAATTAATGGAAATGCTTTATGATTAATTATCTGTACAATATGTGTTTACTAAAACCAGTGTGCTAATGAATATGATTATACAAGCTAATGTGTGATATTCAGTACAATACATGCTTGATTAACCGTAGATGATATGTTATCTCCTTTATTGACTCTTATAAGTAAATAATTTGTTTTGCATATTCATTCTGATTGGTTTTTCTGATTTGTTTTTGTAGATGCCAAGACTAACCTCATTTATTTATAAGATGTTTTATAGGTCACATTTGAGTTTCTGCAAAAGTTTTTGTCCATGGAATTGTGGGAGGGTATTTGAGATGGATATTATAAGCCGTTCTCGCGGTGCCTTGCATCTCACAAATGGTTGGCAGTTGTTTGTCAAAGCACATTTGTTACAATATTGAAACTTGATCACTTTTAGATATGATGGACATATCACATTCTACACTTTCATTTACAATAGAACTTCAACCATTACAATATTAGATGATCTCTTGTGTTGACATGGCATGTATACAATTGTAGTTATTTTTTTAACAATATCTTTATGAAATTATTGGTAATGGCAAACTTATATAAATGCACAGGTTGGACGCAAAGATGCGATGAAGCAAAAGCATCTAACGGGCTTCTACTGATAAAGATTAGTAGTAATGAAATTGATGAGGATAATGAAATTGATGATGAGGATATCAAAGAAGAAACAAAAGGTGTGGATAAGGCAGGAAATCTTTACTTTGAATGCATTATGAGTCAGTCAATTGTGAAGTCACCTTATTTATTGGTAACAGTTTAAACTATGTTGTTTTGTTTTCAAGTATGGGAGATATAGAAACTTATAGCATTGTTAACATAATGTAGCATGTTCTGAGCTCGCTTGCAGCGCAGCATCTTCCTCATCAGCAAACGATGCTTAATTTGTCATTCCCAAACCAAAGGAAAACATGGATAGTGAAATACATCTACAACCAAATGAATAAGGCTTTTTCTAGCGGTTGGAAGAAATTTACAGAGGAGATCCAACTTAAAATTGCTGATTATTGCACTTATTGCAAGCCGATGAATTTTATTTTGTTGTAGAGATTTACCATTGTAATTCAAATATGGTTAAATGATGTTATTGTCTCCTCCTATCGGATTCTAGCTTTTGAGTGGAACAAAATATTGGAATGAAAATTAATGGTTATGACTAATTTTTTTGTGAACTAAAAAAAAGGCAAAACTAACTTAATTTTGGAAGCATGAAGGAACTAAATTAATTAATTTATTATTGTATTTGGTTTGCATGATTATGTTTATTAATTTAAAAATATTTAATAGGAAAATGTAATTAAAATTTAAGTAATCATTTTTTAAGCTAGTATAAGCACTTAATTAATATATAAAGTTATTTTTTTAAAAATTTTTATCTAATTTTTTGTTCATTTTTGTGCAAATAAACACATATCAAAAAAATTTCGGCCATGACAGTTAAAACTGCTTTGATTGTGGTAGAAAGAGATGTTTCAAATTTAATAGATTAGGTTTAGTCTAAATCAAAAATTTAAGATCTTTGTAGCTATTACTTTTAAGCTTTCTTTTTTCAGAAATTTTGTGAATAAACAATGGGTGAATTTCAAAATTATATCATGAACATATTCAAAACAAGTCTATTTGAGGTAATTTCTAAGATAGTTATATAATATCATTTGAATTGTTATAATTTCAAACGTGCATTATTCGGGTTGTTATAATCTTAAATGTTTATGGATAATAATATTTTATATTTAAATCTCAAACATTTATAGATAATAATGGCAATATATTAAGCAATTTTCTAAATTGCCTCAAGTGTTATATATTAGAATAAGGTAGATCATGCAAAAATTTTATCCAACACTTCTATCAATCCATATTATAGTAAAAACGAGCTTTACTCTTTTCAATAAATGCAATCGTCAACAAAATTTCTAGTAAAGCTTTCCAAAAAGAGAAGCGTTTTAATGCATATTTATTAGAAACGCTAAACATTTTCAGTTACGATTGTTGCTGTATCTTTTATTGGTCATGGGTATACATTCATTGATTCCATTTATTTTTATTAATGATTGTTGTAAGGTGGTTTTTCTTTAACGCTTAATTAGTGTGAACATTGCTTGATATACTGAAGTGATTTCTCGTTCATTTCAAATGTAATGCCTTGCGTTTTGTCTAGATATAATGAAGTAATTCCCAGCACTTTCGCATAGGACAGAGCAATTTAATTTGGTTCTTTTTTGTTGTCCAGCTATAATGATAATTTAAACATGTACTTCAAATGTCTTGCCTATATCTAAAAAATGGCCAAACAATTTCCCACGTACACATTTAGCTTAAATGAAAATGATCGATATCATGAATGCATATGTAAAAATGATTTATTTATTTGTGATGATAGTTATTATAGTTTATTTTTCTTTGATATGGGATAATTAATATCATATTTGTACACATCAAAATGACTTTCATTATCATATTCATCTTTCTTGTTTGGATACGGTGAGATGATTTTATCACGTGCTTTGAACTCTTATATGCATAAGGCAAAATTATTTTATTGCTATTTTTTCTATGCAAGCTATTTGGACATGGCTCAATGACACCGTACATGTGTAGCATTGGAGAGAGTAGTAAGTTTGAGTATGACTGGATATTTTTTTAGTTTTGAATTTTAAATTTCTTGTAGTAATTACGATATTTTAAGCATTCGTTTTGCGAGAAGTTGTGTTGTGTCTCTTTTGGCATAGGCTTGAAAATAAAGACTTGTAGCAGGTTTTCAATTTGAATTCTAACGATGAATGAGTTTATGAAAACAACATTCCTCTTCCCTGTCGAAGTAGGGTTATAATGTACTGCCTATTTTTTTTGATAAATTGTCTAGTAATTGTATTGATTCGAGTTTGATCCTAGGCTTACATTTTTTGAGGTAATTTTATGAGCTTTGATTAGAATTGTTGGGAAAATACATGGGACAAGCACACCACATGTTGAAAGGGGCTTGAATTCATTGATTATGAGATCAAATTTTTGCAATTGAGGTTGATTTCTCTTTTAGTAATAAATAGGGGCTGGTTGGTTGATTATGTATGCAAAAGGATACAATGTAAGATATTAAGCCTTTATTTTAAAAAATAAGGATAGTATTGATGAGATTAACTATGAAAAGTTTCGGAAAGGGATATAGAGTGTTGTTTAAGAGCTATTTTTGTTGGTTGTCATAAGAAAGTGCATTGTTTTTGTTGGCTATTATAACCTATGTCGATAAAGGTTATAGGTCTCGTTTGCAGTCTCAGCAATTGGTTGTAGCATTAACAAACACAAGGGGTTTGGCTAGGAAATATGCTGATGGTCATGTAGTGTTTGGTCTAGTCGTAGATGTGTCTTTAAGCTTTTTCAACCTTGTGGACATGATTGTCCTTCAAGTGGTAGCAAGTAAAACCTTAAAAGTTGTTTGACATCTTGTCTTTGAGCTAATCAAGAAAGGCTAACTATCTATATTGTAGGTGAAAATGTAATATTGTGTATTATGTCTGTAACTAGCAAAGAAATAACATTACGTATTCAAGAAACCTCCTATCTTTTTAGCACAACGATATTAATAAAAGGAGTTTTTGTTTGCTTTAAAAATGTTTAATATGTTAGCATGTATATACATAAGAGTTTTACACATTCTTGGTTATGACTTTTGTTCCATCTTTTATTGGTTATGAGTGTATATCTTCTTGTTGTTATGGGCAGTCTATGTTCTTTGATTTCCATTGATTTGTGTTAATGGTGGTTGTAGGGCGGTCTTTCTTTATAATTTTTTTATGCATGGAGATTGTGAAGTGATTCCACTGTATACCTTAATCTTCGAGAAAGGGAAAAGAGGATGTTTAAAGAATGTTTGCGGTGTTCTCAGTTTTGAATTTTGAATTTTAAATTTTTTGTAGTATTGTTGATGTTTCACGAAACCATTTTGTGAGAAATTGCAGGCTTTATTTAAAAGCATGTTACTTTATTCTATTTACTGTGAGTTACGCCGTTATATGATTGCGCATCTTACGCCGTTTCATGCCATTGCATTAATGCATGTATTATGCCATTCCATTATGCGTGTGTTACACTTATTGCCTGAAAGGTATTTTAGAAGACTCATGTCGGTTAGTCTTAAAATGATTGAAGAGGTTTTTTATTGCCTTTGCTGGGCACTGGTTTTTTTTTTTGTTCTCTTTATAAAACCATTACGATTTATCTTCATGTTGATTGGGAGTTTACTGTGTTTATGTTCATAGTGTGTTGTTTTTGTTATTTGAGTAAGAAAAAGTTAAGCAAAAGATTAGTAACAAGTAATCTCCATTCCTTTGTTGGTATTTTCGTTAGCATTTTGTTGAAATAAGGAGAACAGAAAAGAAAAGTTACGAAGAAGATAGCAAGCACCTCTATAAAATTATTATTAATGGCAAACTTTAACATGATCAAGTTAGAGGCAAAGAAGGGATGAACCCAGGGCTGTCTCACTGGCCTTTACTGATAGAGATTAGTAGCAATGAAAGTGAGGAGGAGGATGAAATTGAGGATGAGGAAACCAAAGAAGAAACAGAAGGTGTGGATGAGGCAGAACGTCCTTACTTTGAATGCATTATGACTGCCAATTGTGAAGTCACCATTTTTACTGGTAACACTATTAAACTATGTTGTTATGTTTTAAAGTATAAGAAATATACAAACTGATACCATTGTTTAAAATGCAGCATGTTTCGAACACGTTTGCAGTGCAACATCTTCCTCATCAGCGAATGATGCTCAAAATTTTCAGTTCTGAACCTAAGGAAAACGTGGACAATGAAATACATTTACAACCAAAAAGATTAGGTTTTACCTAGCAGGTGGAACAAATTTACAGAGGAGAACATACTTAAAATTGGCTATTATTGCACTTTTTGCAAGGCTGATCAGTTTAATTTTATTAGCAAGATTCATCGACTGTAATTTTAATACGTTTGAATGATGTTGTTTTCTTCTCCTAATTTATTCCAGCTTTTGGGTGGAACAGAATTTGAGATGAAAAATAATGTTTCTAGGTAATTTTTTTGTGAGATTAAGAAAAAGTGAAACTAAGTTAATTGTGAAAGCATAAAGTAACTAAATTAATTTATTAATCTCTTTGAGTAATCATTAAATTTTAAAATTTAAGTACCAATTATTTTTGTAAGCTAGCTAAGTATTTAATTAATATATAAAGCTATTTTTTAAAAAATTTTAATCTAATTTTTTATATGGTTTGGTGCAAATAGACATGTTTTAATAATTTTAAATGTTTTGATTAAATAAAAAGGTATAGTGGCATACACTCTTTGCATTTTAAATAATACTATTATATGAATCAACATCAATTGATAACATAAAATTAGTCAGATAAAAGCAATTTAACATAACTCGTTGAGAGTCATATTTACTTTAGTAGAAAGTTAGTGTCTTTAAAAAAATAGAAAAGTAATTCATTTGTGGTTTTAAATGTGACATGGTTATTGACAAGATTGGCAGATGTGGTGGCACAGCATTTTTGTTACCAAGAGATTTCAAAATGTGTTAAATGCTTGGGTTTTCTTATAGACCGCATGACGGTCAATCTCGGCCAGCCATTGCTTTTTGAGTTTGCTGGGTTAGAAAAGGTGAGGTGACTTTAACACATGCTTCCCACACCTTGAGTAGATCTAAAAAATGGCAAAACAATTTTTGACGTGCACTTGTAGCTTAGGTGAACAGAAACAAGTTTAAATGATTGAACATATTGTCAATTTTCAATTTTTTTTTTTACGGTGATTATGTCACTTTATTATGTGTTTAGCATTCTTATCTGGATATGATAAAATTATTTTATTGCCATTTCATGTATGCTTTTTCTATATGGCTTAGTAGCTTGTAGCATACACATGTACCATTACAATGAGCGTTTTAGGATGATTGGTTATTTTGTCAATTTTTATTGTAAGCTTACATTTTCCAAAGGGATTTAACGGATTCGTTAGGAAAATAGGTGACATAATACGGTGAGTATGATGGGATAAGTAACCACTTGTTGAAAAGGGATGGAATTCTAAGACTATGAGATGAAATCTGTGCAGTTGTAGTTGATTTGCCTTTGGGCTATAAATAGAGGGTAAGTTGGTTGATTAATGTACAAGGATACATTTTGAGTAGGGGATATAATATAAGGCATTGAGCTTTTAGTCTAAGGATGGTATCGATAAGGTTAACTGTTAAAAGGTTTCGAAAAATGCTACTTGAGAACTGTTTTTGTTGGCTATTATAAGGAGGTTGTTTTTGTTGGCCGTTATAACCTATGTCCGTGAAGGTTGTAGGTGTCGATCGCCGTGTCAATGATTAGTTGCAGCATTAACCAAGACAAAGGAATTGGCCAAAAGATATGTTAATGGGTCATGATCTTTTCTGTCTGGCTAGGGTCTTGTTCATTCTTTCTTTATCCTTCTTCTCCTGGTCGTGGTGGGTAAAATCTTGAAGGTTTGAGACATCTATTTTTGAGCTAATCAAGAAGGGCTAGGTGTCGATATTGTAGGTGAGATTGTAATATTTTGTATTATATATGTAACTGATAAAAATAGTACTATGTATTGGAAAAACTTTGTACTTTTTAATTTTATTGATGTTAATAAAAAGCAGATTTTTTATTTTTGTTTTGTTTTTGTTTTTGTTTTTGCTTTAAACATGTTTAATATGTTTGCATGTATTTCCGAAAGGATTCTACACTTTCGTAGTCATAACTTTTGTCTTGTCTTTTATTAGTCATAGATGTACAGCTCCCTGTCATTATGGGTGGTGTGTGTTTTTTGATACCTATTTATTTTTATTAATGGTTGTTGTAGGGCAGTGTTTCTTTGTAGTTTGTTTCATCCGAACCTCGATTGATACGGTAAAGTTATTTTCAAAACACTTCATGCATGAATTTTCGCAATTCTGAATATGATAAAGTGATTACCAATAATTTTTGAGTGCAATCATTTATATTACGTATGGAGATACTAAAGTCATTTCAACTGCAAGACTAAACCTTGAGGAAGGAAAAAGAAGATGTTCAAGTAAAGTTTAAGGTTTTTTTAGTTTTCAATTTTAAATTTCGTACAGTATTTAAGACGTTTTACGCGGCCATTTTGTGCAAAATTGCAGCATTTGATTTAGGAGCATGTTACTTGGTTTCATTTATGCGCCGGTCACGACGTTCAATTAACGTGCGCATTATGTCGTTCCATTTACGGGCACGTTTCACACATTTCATGAAAGGTGTTTCAGAAGATTATGCCGGTTAGTTAGTATTATAATCATTGAAGAGTTTTTTACTGCCTTAATTGGGCAGTGGTCTTTGTTTTCCCTTTTCTTCGTAAGATCACTATGATTTATCTTCTTGTTGATTGGGGCTTTATGTATAGTGTCAATTTTCTCAAAAATGGTCATAAGTTTGCTTCCTGTATACAGTGTGTTGTGTATCTTATTTAAGAGAGGAAAAGTTGAGCAAAAGATTAGTAGTAGGTTTTCTCTAGTTTTCTTCTAGTATTTTCGCTTGTATTTTGTTGAAATAAGGGGGAACAGGGAGAAAGTAAGCCATGGGCAAGATAGCTATGATGAATATCGTGGCCTTCTTGTTGGTGGTGGTGGCAACGGTTTTGACAGGGATAGTAAAACCAACGCTATGCAGCTAGTGGATTGTGACGTGCCTTATGGTGCTAATGTATCTAGGCAAACGCTGATTGCGTCATTGCTGCATTGGGGTTTGACCGTTCTTAATTATCAGTAAGGCATTAACATTCCTTATTTTGGCATCGAGTAAACAACATTGCTTTAAATTGGAGAAGTATATGCTTTTTTGAGCCTATGTTCCAAGCTAGTTTTCATTTGCCTTTAACCGGTTTTTTGCTACGTGCTTGGAAGATTACAGGGTTGCTATGACATAGTTTACACGTGCAGCATGGTGTATCATGGTTTTCTATTTCATTAACTGCCATATTAGAGGAGATGTACTATATTTCGTGGTATTGCATCTAAAGTAGTGAGTATCGTATCGGTGGACGTATTATTTTTGTTTTGATATAAGTACATATCAGTATCAGTGTGTTTCGGCATACTGCTTCGGGTTTATCGGAGTTTGAATATTTTTAATTTATATATATATAAAATATTTTTTAAATATGAAATAAATGATATTAAATAAATTTTATATATTAAATATTCATCAATATATATAATGTT
>JBBYHO010130684.1:0-41190 GCA_038382025.1 Adansonia gregorii | reverse complement strand
TCTAACTAATGCATACAGCTCCTTGTCATAAGTAGGATAGTTTAATGCTACCCCACTAAGCTTTTCACTAAAATAAGGAATCAATTTGGAATCTGCATCAAAACAGCTTCTATTCCAATTCCAGATGCATCACATTCAACCTTAAAAACTTTATCAAAGTTAGGCAAACATAGCAAAAGTGCATTAATCAACTTATCTTTTAACGTATTAAAAGCTTTTTCATTCACATCACCCCATTTAAAACAGTATTCTTTTTAACAAGTTCATTTAAAGGTGCTGCAATAGGACTAAAATCTTTTTACAAACCTTCTATAAAAACTTGTTAAACCATGAAAACTCCTTACCTCATTCCTATTCCTAGGTGTTGGCCAGTCCTTCATTGCCTTAACCTTATCTTCATCTACACTTATTCCATGCGAACTTATAACAAAAGCAAGAAAAACAATGGATTCCATGCAAAACGCACATTTCTTTAGATTAGCATACAATTTATGCTCCTTTAAAACACTAAAAATAGCATTCAAATGTTTAACATGATCATCCAAAGTTTTGCTATACACTACAGTATCATCAAAGTAAACCAAAATGAATTTCCTAATGAAAGAACGCAAAACATGATTCATCAACCTTATAAAGGTGATCGGTGCATTAGTTAAACCAAATAGCATCACTACCCACTCATATAAACTATATTTTGTCTTAAAAGCAGTTTTCTATTCATCACCTTCTTTCATGCAAATTTGATAATAGCCATTCTTTAAATCAATTTTAGAAAACATACACAAACCATGCAATTCATCAAGCATATCATCTAACCTAGGAATAGAATGTCTATACTTTGCAGTGATTCTATTGATGGCTCGACAATCAACACACATGGGCCATGTTCCATCTTTCTTTGGCACCAAAATCACGGGAACTAAACATGGGCTAAGACTCTTTCTTATGAATCCCTTTTGCATTAACTCATCCACTTGCCTTTGAATCTCTTTTGTCTCCTCAGGATTTGCTCTATACACTGGTCTATTAGGGATTGATGAACTAGGAATGAAGTCTATTTAATGCTCAATACCTCTTAAGGGAGGTAATCCATATGGTATTTCCTCTGGAAATAAATCTCAAATTCCTATAACAAAGAAACAACCACACTAGGTCAAGAAAGGTTGAGATAATTAGTTAAGAAATAAACATCCTTGTACAAAAGTACATGTAGTTGCTGCCTTGCCAACATAACACTCTTAATCTCACTTTTATTTGCAACAGCACTAACTCTCTTATTTTTGTCTCTATTTTGCTTTCCACATTTTGAATTTTCTTTCTCATTGCACACTATGATGCTTTTTTTTACTCTCTTGCATGAACTCACTTTTTATATCACTTTTTTCTTTTTCTTGTGCGCTCATTTTCTTTTCTTTCATCTTGCACTCTTTACTATCCTAATTTGGTCCTCATATGCCTCCAATGGTTTGAGAGGAGTTAATACAATAACTCGATTATTCATTACAAAACTATATTTGTTCTTATACGCATCATGAGTAACCTTTTTATCCAACTACCATGGATGCCCCAAGAGTAGATGACTAGCGTGCATTGGTGTAACATCACAAAGAACCTCATCCTTGTAGTTGCCAATAGAGAATGCAACTAACACTTGCTTTGTCACCTTAACTTCTCCATAATCATTCAACCATTGTAGCTTATACGGTCTTGGATGCTTTAATGTAGGCAGCTTTAGCTTTTCAACCATCAAAGTACTAGCAACATTAGTGCAACTGCCACTATCAATAATCATGCTACATACCTTTTTATTCACATGGCACCTAGTATGAAAGATGTGCTCACATTGTATTTCATCACCATCTTCCTTAGGATGTATGCTAAGAGCATGCCTGGTAACGAGCATATCTCCACGCACGAGTTGTTCAATGTCAACATCATGACAATCCTCTAATGGTGGCATTTCATTATCACTCAAACTTCTGCTTTCTATATCACCATTATCCATAACAATCATAGCTTTTTTATTTGGATATTGAGAAGCAATATGCCCAAATCCTTGACACCTGAAACACTTGACATCACATGATTTAGAAGATAATTTAGTTTCGATTTTACCTTTGGAGAATGTAATTGAATCCTTTAGCTTTGCATCTTTTTTAGGTTTTACGGCAGCTTTGTTGTTCTTCCAATTTAACTTCCACGAAGAGCTAGAAGCTGAACCATATTTGGAAGTGCTTTTAGACTCTAATTGCCTTTCCACATTGATAGCTTTATATAATAATTCCTCTATCTCCACATAATGATGCAATTATACCACATCAGTTATCTTTTTATTCAAACCACTAATGAATCTTGCCATAGTTGCCTCATGATCTTCCTCTATATTGGCTCAAATCATGGCTATCTCTATCTCTTTATAGTAATCCTCTACATTCATTGATCCTTAAGTCAGCCCTTGTGACTTTCTATACAAATCCCTATAGTAATGGCTAGGTATGAACCTCTTTCTCATCACTACCTTCATTTCTTCCCATGATGGAATAGATCTCTCACCATTCCTACGCCTATTAATCACAAATTAATCCCACCAAATAATAGCATAATCTGTGAACTCAACTGCTACTAGTTTAACCTTTTTCTCCTCGGAGTAATTATGACAATCAAAAACATGTTCTACCTTTCTCTCCCACTCCAAGTATAATTCAAGGTCATTTTTCCCTTGGAAGGTAGGGATTTTCATCTTAATACTACCCAAATTGCTATCTTATTTTGAAATAGGCTTTTTACCCTTTTGAGAATTACTCTCATCATAATAAAATTCCTCCTCATCCTCATCCTCAACCATATGTTTTCTAAAGGATCTAGGATTGGATAGGGACTCTAAATTATCTAATCTCATGTTTAAAAGCTTGAATTGGCCTTCGACAGCCTTCACAAACAACTTGATATCAGTTTCAGCATTATCTCTTCCATTACTTATGTTTTAAACCTGTAAAATTTGTTAGGAATAAAAATAGATTGGTTTTCCTAACACACTCCCTTATGTGTTTACACGCAAGATTAGTTACTTAACCACTCGTGTTTTACTCAATTTTGACTTTTCTCTATGATATTCTCATCTCTCTTGCCTTTTACCAGTTAACTTCCCTTTACGAGCCCTTTAAAAAGAACTTTACAAATGATCTTACCAAAATAGCAAGCAACAATAAAGTTATTATAACTTGATTAATCATATCAACAAGGAAGTGAAATCAACAAGAATTATGAAAGGAAACAAAATCAGCAAGAAATATCTAGGGAAGAAAAATCAATGAAGAGGAACAAATAGTTCTTTGTATGATATGAATATAAAGATATAATAATAATCTTTTTTTTGCTTTCTTTTTTTTTGTTTTCTTTTTTTTGCTTTCTCTTTTTTTTGGATGGTGGAGGCATAAACTATAATAGAAAAAACTAATGAAATTACAAGATTAAAAGATAGATTACACTTTACTTTCAAAAACCAAAGCTTTGATGCCAAATAATGCGAACCTTAGGATGAAAACACAAACTAAAACCTGATTGGATGGAATTAGAACCCTAAGATCATCTTCAAAGTCACACAAAGAGAACTTGACCCCAATCAAACCTGCTGATTAGAACCAAAGTTATAACAATTTTGATCGTGAGAAGTTACCCTGATAAGATCAAATGGAGTTCTTGTTTAAAGAACAAAGAAGAAGTTCTCACAAAGTGAAGAAACTCTCAAGCATTTTTTTTATATTTCAATCTGCTGAATTACATGAATAAGACTCCCTTATATAGGCCACAAATCTATAAAGCCCTAACTGAACAAAGAAATCCTAATCAATAAGGAAAAGTTTATTCCTAATCCTAATCTGATTAGGACTTATCTAAACAATTTAAAATCCTAAACACAATCCTAATTAATAAAGACAAAGTCTACTTCTTATCATAATCTAATTAGGAATTGTCTAAATAAATTAAAAACATGAAAAGTAAAAAAAAATTAGAAAATCAGAAATCCTAATCTATAGGCCCATGAATACATGCAATTTGGGCTTCATTCATCTTGGACATGTGAATTGGGCTCCAAGCTTTATTAATCTTTTCTTTTTAGCCTCAACACAATGTAGAAAAGTGATTAATCTTGGTAATGCATCTGATTCATTTTGAATAGCCTTTTTTGCTTCTATTTCCATGATTAGTCCTTGCAAAGCTTGCTTCATGCATTTAGTCTTTGTCCTAGTCATTGGACCTCCAATTCCTTGCAAAGGATCATAAAAATGGTTGGAAATAGGTGTTTGTGCAAGTTTATCTCCATCATTTTGTTATGAAACCAATGTATCAATATCACTCACCCAATAAGAAGAATGTGTTTATGGTTCCTAATCATGAAAACGAAAGAGATTATTACGTGAAATCATGCTTATCCCAATTGATAGATGAACTTTGATTCCAAAAAATGGAAGGAAGTAAAGTTTTTCTTGTGAAACCAAGGCATCAATATCATTTATCCTAATGAAGAGAATGAATTTGTGGTGCCTTTTCATTAAAAGAAAGGAGATCACTGTGTGAATCCATGTTTATCCAAATCGAAAGACAAATTTTAATTCTAAAAATGGCAGAAAGAGAAGTTTTTCTTACGAAACCAAGGCATCAATATCATTTATCCCAACGAGGAGAATGAATTTGTGGTGCCCAATCATTGAAAGAAAAGAGATTATTAGGTGAATCCGTGTTTATCCAAATAGAAAGATAAACATTAATTCTAAAAGTGGTAGAAAGAAAAGCTTTTTTTATGAAACCCAAGCATCAATATCATTTATCATAATAGGGAGAATGTGTTTATGGTTCCTTATCATGAAATAAAGGAGATTATTAAGTGTATTTTTGTTAATCCCGATGGATAGATGAAATTTGATTCTAAAAAGTTATGGGAAGTGATGTTTTTCGTGTGAAACCAAAGCATCAATTCATTTATCCCAATGAGTGGAATGAATTTGTTATGCCTAATCATTAAAAAAACGGAGATTATTATATGAATCCGTGTTTATTCCAATTGAAAGAAGAACTTTAATTCTAAAAATAGTGGAAAGAGAAGTTTTTGTTATGAAACCAATGTATAAATATCACTCACCCAACAAGGAGACTGTGTTTGTGGTTCCTAACCATGAAAACAAAAGAGATTATTACATGAATTTGTACTTATCCCAATTGATAGACGAACTTTGCTTCCAAAAATAGTGGGAAGTGAAGTTTTTCTATGAAACCAAAGCATCAATTCAATTATCCTAATGCATGGAATGAATTTTTGGTGCCCAATCGTTAAAAGGAAGGAGATTGTTATGTGAATCCGTGTTTATGCCAATTGAAAAATTAACTTTAATTCTAAAAATGGTAGAAAAAAAGTTTTTCTTATGAAACCAAGGCATCAATATCATTTATCCCAATGAGGAGAATGAATTTGTGGTACCTAATCATTGAAAGAAAGGAGATTATTATGTGAATCCGTGTTTATCCAAATTAAAAGATGAACTTTAATTCTAAAAATTGTAGAAAGGGAAGTTTTTCTTACCAAACCAAAGCATCAATATCTTTAATCCCAATAAAGAGAATATGTTCATGGTTCCTAATCATGGAATAAAGGAGATTATTGTGTGAATTTATGTTTATCGCAATTGATAGACGAATTTTGATTCCAAAAAATGGCGAAAAGAGAAGTTTTTGTTATGAAACCAATGTATCAATTTCACTCACCCAATGAGGAAAATGTATTTATGGTTCCTAATCATAAAAACAAAGGAGATTATTATGTGAATTCATGCTTATCCCAATTGATATACGAACTTTGATTCTAGAAAATGGTGGGAAGTGAAGTATTTTTATTAAACCAAAGCATTAATTCATTTATCCTAATGAGTGGAATGAATTTGTGGTGACCAATCATTAAAAGAAAAGAGATTATTATGTGAATCCATGTTTATCCCAATTGAAAAATGATCTTTAATTCCAAAAATGGTAGAAAAAGAAGTTTTTCTTATGAAACCACGGCATCAATATCATTTATCCCAACGAGGAGAATGAATTTGTGGTGCCCAATCATTGAAAGAAAGGAGATTATTATGTGAATCTATGTTTTATCCAAATTGAAAGACGAATCTTAATTCTAAAAATGGTGGAAAGAGAAGCTTTTCTTATGAAACTAAAGCATAAATATCATTTATCATAATATGGAGAATGTGTTTATGGTTCCTTATTGTGAAATAAAGGAGATTATTATGTGTATTCATGTTAATCCCAATTGATAAACGAAATTTGATTCTAAAAAATGGTGGGAAGTAAAGTTTTCGTATGAAACCAAAGCGTAAATTCATTTATCCCGATGAGTGGAATGAGTTTGTGATGCCTAATCATTAAAAGAACGAAGATTGTTATGTGAATCCATGTTTATCCCAATTGAAAGACAAACTTTAATTCTAAAAATCATGGAAAGAGAAGTTTTTGTTATGAAACCAATATATAAATATCACTCGCCCAATGGGAAGAATGTGTTTATGGTTCCTAATCATGAAAAAAAAAGAGATTATTATGTTAATTCATGCTTATCCCAATTAATAGACGAACTTTAATTCCAAAAAATGGTGGGAAGTGAAGTTTTTCAGTGAAACCAAAGCATCAATTCATTTACCTAATGAGTGGAATGAATTTGCAGTGCCCAATCGTTAAAAGAAAGGAGATTATTATGTGAATTCGTGTTTATCCCAATTGAAAAATGAACTTTAATTCCAAAAATGGGCAGAAAGAGAAGTTTTTCTTATGAAACCAACCCATGAATATCATTTATCCTAACGAGAAAAATGAATTTATGGCACCTATTCGTTAAAAGAAAAGAGATTACTATGTGAATCTGTGTTTATCCAAATCGAAAGACAAGCTTTAATTCTACAAATGGTAGAAGGAGAAGTTTTTCTTATGAAACCAAGCCATTAATATCATTTATCCCAATGAGGAGAATGAATTTGTGGTGCCCAATCATTGAAAGAAAGGAGATTATTATGTGAATCCGTGTTTATCCAAATTGAAAGATGAACTTTAAGTCAAAAAATGGGAAAAAGAATAGCTTTTCTTATGAAACCAAAGCATCAATATCATTTATCATAATAGGGAGAATGTGTTTATAGTTCCTTATCATGAAATAAAAGAGATTATTAAGTGTATTCCTATTAATCCGAATCGATAGATGAAATCTGATTTTAAAAAATGGTGGGAACTGAAGTTTTTTGTATGAAACCAAAGTAACAATCCATTTATCCTAATTAGTGGAATGAATTTGTGGTGCCCAATCATTAAAAGAAAGGTGATTATTATGTGACTCCATGTTTATTCCAATTGAAAGATAAACTTTAATTCGAAAAATGGTGGAAAGAAAAGTTTTTGATAGTATCAATATCATTTATCCCAACGAGGAGAAAGAATTTATGGTGCCCAATCATTGAAAGAAGAAGATTATTACGTGAATCCGTGCTCATCCAAATTGAAAGATGAACTTTAATTCTAAAAAATGGTTGAAGGAGAAGTTTTTCTTATGAAAGGAAAGCATTAATAGCATTAATCCTAATAAGGAGAATAAGTTTATAGCTCCTGATCATGGAATAAAGGAGATTATTATGTGAATTCATGTTTATCCCAATTCATATATGAACTTTGATTCCAAAAAATGGTGGGAAGTGAGGTTTTTCTTATGAAACTAAAGCATCAATTCAATTATCCCAATGAGTGGAATTGATTTCTGGTGCCCACTCATTAAAAGAAAAGGACATTATTATGTGAATCTATTATTATCCCAACTAAAAGACGATCTTTAATTGTAAAAATGTTAGAAGGGGAAGTTTTTCTCACGAAAGTAAAGCATCAATTCATTTATCCCTTCGAGAAAAATGAATTTGTGGTGCCCAATCATTGAAAGAAAAGAGATTATTACGTGAATCTGTGTTTAACCAAATTGAAATATGAACTTCAATTCTAAAAACGGTAGAAAGAGAAGCTTTTCTTATGAAACCAATGTATCAATATCACTCACCCAATGAGGAGAATGTGTTTATGGTTCCTAATCATGAAAACAATGGAGATTATTACGTGAATTCGTGCTTATCGCAATTGATAGACAAACTTTAATTCCAAAAAATGGTGGGAAATGAAGTTGTTTAATGAAACCAAAGCATCAATTCATTTATCCTAATGAGTGGAATGAATTTGTGATGCCCAATCGCTTAAAGAAAGGAGATTATTATGTGAATTTATGTTTATCCTAATTGAAAAATGAACTTTAATTCTAAAATGGTAGAAAGAGAAGTTTTTGTTATGAAACCAAGGCATCAATATCATTTTTCCCAACAAGGAGAATGAATTTGTGGCACCCAATCATTGAAAGAAAAAAGATTATTACGTGAATTTGCGCTTATCCTAATTGATAGACAAACTTTGATTCCAAAAAATGGTGGGAAATAAAGTTGTTCAATGAAACCAAAGTATCAATTCATTTATCCTAATGACTGGAATGAATTTGTGGTGCCCAATCATTAAAAGAAAGAAGATTATTATATGAATTCGTGTTTATCCTAATTGAAAAATGAATTTTAATTCTAAAAATGGTAGACAGACAATTTTTTTTATGAAACCAAGGCATCAATATCATTTATCCCAATGAGGAGAATGAATTTGTAGTGCCACTTCCTTAAAAGAGAGCAGATTACTATGTAAATCCGTGTTTATCCAAATCGAAAGACAAACTTTAATTCTAAAAATGGTAGAAAAAGAAGTTTTTCTTATGAAACCAAGGCATCAATATCATTTATCTCTACGAGGAGAATGAATTTATGGTGCCTTTTCGTTAAAAGAAAGAAGTTTACTCTGTGAATTCATGTTTATCCAAATCGAAAGACAAACCTTAATTCTAAAAATGGTAGAAAGAGAAATTTTTCTTATGAAACCAAGGCATTAGTATCATTTTTTCCAATGAGGAGAATGAATTTATGGTGCCTATTCATTAAAAGAAAAGATATTGCCATGTGAATCTGTGTTTATCCAAATCGAAAAACAAACCTTAATTCTAAAAATGGTAGAAAGAGAAGTTTTTCTTAAGGAAACAAAGGCGTCAGTATCATTTATCCCAATGAGGAGAATAAATTTGTGGTGCCCAATCATTGAACGAAAAGAGATTATTATGTAAATCCGTGTTTATCCAAATTGAAAGACGAACTTTAATTTTAAAAATGGTAGAAAGGGAAGCTTTTCTTATGAAACCATGGAATCAATATCATTCTTCCCAATAAGGAGAATGAACTGTAGGGCCCAATCATTGAAAAAAGGAGATTAATATGTAAATCCATTTTTATCTAAATTGAAAGAAAAACTTTAATTCTAAAAATGGTAGAAAGAGCAGTTTTTCTTATGAAACCAAGGCATCAATATCATTAACCCCAACAAGAAGAATGTGTTTATGGCTCTTAATCATGGAATAAAGGAGATTATTACATAAATTTGTGTTTATCCCAATTGATAGATGAACTTTGATTGCAAAAAATGGCAGGAAGTGAGGTTTTTCTTATGAAACCAAAGCATCAATTCATTTATCCCAATGAGTGGAACGAATTTCTGGTGCCCAATAATTAAAAGAAATGACATTATTATTTGAATTCATCTTATCCCAATTGAAAGACGATCTTTAATTCTAAAAATTGTAGAAAGAGAAGTTTTTCTCATGAAACTAAAGCATCAATTTATTTATCCTAATAAGGAAATTGAATTTGTGGTTCCCAATCATTAAAAGAAAGGAGATTATTATATGAATCCGTATTTATCCCAATTGAAAGATGAACTTTGATTCTAAAAATCAGTAGAAAGAAAAGTTTTTCTTATGAAACCAAGGCATCAGTATCATTTATCCCAGCGAGGAAAATGAATTTATGGTGCCTATTTGTTGAAAGAAAGGAGATTGTCATGTGAACCCGTGTTTATCCAAATCAAAAGACAAATTTTAGTTCTAAAAATGGTAGAAAGAGAAGTTTTTCTTATGAAACCAAGGCATCAATATCATTAATCCCAACGAGGAAAATAAATTTGTGGTGCCCAATCATTGAAAGAAAGGGCATTATTATACGAATCCATATTTATCCAAATTGAAAGACAAACTTCAATTCTAAGAAAGGTAGAAAGAGAAGCTTTTCTTATGAAACCAAGGCGTCAATATCATTTTTCCCAATGAGGAGAATGAATTTATGGTGCATGTTCGCTAAAGGAAAAGAGATTGCCATGTGAATCTGTGTTTATCCAAATCGAAAAACAAGCTTTATTTCTAAAAATGGTAGAAAGATAAGTTTTTCTTATGAAATCAAGCATCAATATCATTTATCCCAACGAGGAAAATGAATTTGTGGTGCCCAATCATTGAAATAAAGGGCATTATTATGTGAATCCATGTTTACCCAAATTGAAAGATGAACCTTAATTCTAAAAATGGTAGAAAGAGAAGCTTTTCTTATGAAACCAAGGCATCAATATCATTTTTCCCAATGAGGAGAATGAATTTGTGGTGCCTATTCGTTAAAAGAAAGGAGATTGCCATGTGAATCCGTGTTTATCCAAATCAAAAGACAAACCTTAATTCTAAAAATGGTAGAAAGAGAAGTTTTTATTATGAAACTAAGTGTCAATATCATTTATCCTAATGAGGAGAATGAATTTGTGGTGCCCAATCATTGAAAAAAGGGCATTATTATATGAATCCATGTTTATCCAAATTGAAAGATGAACTTTAATTCTAAAAATTGTAGAAAGAGAAGCTTTTCTTGTGAAACCTAGGCATCAATATCATTTTTCCCAATGAGAAGAATGAATTTGTGGTGCCTGTTCGTTAAAAGAAAAGAGATTGCCATGTGAATCCATGTTTATTAAATTCGAAAGACAAACTTTAATTCTAAAAATGGTAGAAAAAGAAGTTTTTTTTATGAAACCAAGCATCGATATCATTTATCCCAACGAGGAGAATGAATTTGTGGTGCCCAATTATTGAAAGAAAGGGTATTATTATGTGAATCCATGTTTATCCAAACCAAAAGACAAACTTTAATTCTAAAAATGATAGAAAGAGAAGCTTTTTTTATGAAACCGAGGCATTGATATCATTTTTTCTAATGAGAAGAATGAATTTGTGGTGCCTGTTCATTAAAAGAAAGGAGATTGCAATGTGAATCTGTGTTTATCCAAATCAAAAGACAAACTTTAATTCTAAAAGTGGTAGAAAGAGAAGTTTTTCTTATGAAACCAAGCATCAATATCATTTATCCCAACAAGAAGAATGAATTTGTGGTGCCCAATCATTGAAAGAAAGGAGATTATTATGCGAATCCATGTTTATCCAAATTGAAAGATAAACTTTAATTTTAAAAATGGAAGAGAAGCTTTTCTTATGAAACCATGGCATCAATATCATTGTTTCCAATAAGGAGAATGAATCTATGGGGCCCAATCACTGAAAGAAATGAGATTAATATGTGAATCCATGTTTATCCAAATTGAAAGACGAACTTTAATTCTAAAAAACGGTAAAAAGAAAAGTTTTTCTTATGAAACCAAAGCATCAATATCATTAATCCCAATAAGGAGAATGTGTTTATGGCTCTTAATCATGGAATAAAGGAGATTATTACTTAAATTCGTGTTTTTCCCAATTGATAGACGAACTTTGATTTCAAAAAATGGTGGGAAGTAAGGTTTTTCTTATGAAACCAAAGCATCAATTCATTTATCCTAATGAGTGGAATGAATTTCTGGTGCCCAATCATTAACAAAAAGGACATTTTATGTGAATCTATTTTTATCCTAATTGAAAGACTATCTTTAGTTCTAAAAATGGTAGAAAGAGAAGTTTTTCTCATGAAACTTAAGCATCAATTCATTTATCCCGATAAGGAGATAGAATTTATGGCACCCAATCCTTAAAAGAAAGGAGATTATTAGGTGAATCCATGTTTATCCCAATTGAAAGAAGAATTTTAATTCTAAAAATGGGTAGAAAGAGAAGCTTTTCTTATGAAACCAAGGCATTAATATCATTTATCCCAATGAGGAGAATGAATTTATGGTACCTAATCATTCAAAGCAAGGAGATTATTATGTGAATCCCTGTTTTTCCAAATTGAAAGACAAACTTTAATTCTAGAAATGGCGAAAAGATAAGCTTTTCTCAAGAAACCAAGGCACCAATATCATTTTTCCTAATTAGGAGAATGAATTTGTGGTGCCTGTTTGTTAAAAGAAAGGAGATTAACATGTGAATCTGTGTTTATCCAAATCGAAAGACAAACTTTAATTCTAAAAATGATAAAAAGATAAGTTTTTCTTATGAAACCAAGTATCAATATCATTTATCCCAATGAGGAGAATGAATTTGTGGTGCCCAATCATTGAAAGAAAGGGCATTATAATGTGAATCCATGTTTATCCAAATTCAAAGACGAACTTTAATTCCAAAAATGGTAGAAAGAGAAGCTTTTCTTATGAAACCAAGGCATTAATATCATTTTTCCCAATGAGGAGAATGAATTTGTTTACCTATTCATTAAAAGAAAAGAGATTGCTATGTGAATCCGTATTTATCTAAATCGAAAGATAAACTTTAATTTTAAAAATGATAAAAAGAGAAGTTTTTCTTATGAAACCAAGCATCAATATCATTTATCCCAATGAGGAAAATGAATTTGTGGTGCCCAATCATTGAAAGAAGGGGCATTATTATGTGAATCCATGATTATCCAAATTGAAAGACGAACTTTAATTCTAAAAATGGTAGAAAGAGAAGCTTTTCTTATGAAACCAAGGCATTAATATCATTTTTTCCAGTGAAGAGAATGAATTTGTGGTGCCTGTTTGTTAAAAGAAAGAAGACTGCCATATGAATCTGTGTTTATCCAAATCGAAAGACAAACCTTAATTCTAAAAGTGGCAGAAAGAGAGGTGTTTCTTATGAAATCAAGGCATCAATATCATTTATCCTAATGAGGAGAATGAATTTGTGGTGCCCAATCATTAAAAGAAAGGAGATTATTATGTGAATCCATGTTTATCCAAATTGAAAAACAAACTTTAATTCTAAAAATGGTAGAAGGAGAAGCTTTTCTTATGAAAGCATGGTATCAATATCATTCTTCCCAAAAAAGAGAATAAATCTATGAGGCCCAATCACTAAAAGAAAAAAGATTAATACGTGAATCCATGTTTATCCAAATTGAAAGACGAACTTTAACTCTAAAAATGGTAGAAAGAGAAGTTTTTCTTATGAAACCAAAGCATCAATATCATTAATCCCAATAAAGAGAATGTATTTATGGCTCTTAATCGTGGAATAAAAGAGATTATTGCATGAATTCATGTTTTTCCCAATTGATAGACGAACCTTGATTCCAAAAAATGATAGGAAGTGAGGTTTTTCTTATGAAACTGAAGCATCAATTCATTTATCCCAATGAGTGGAATGAATTTTTGGTGCCCAATCATTAAAAGAAAAGACATTATTATGTGAATCCATTTTTAATCTAATTGAAAGACGATCTTTAATTCTAAAAATTGAAGAAAGAGAAGTTTTTCTCATGAAACTAAAACATCAATTCATTTATCCTAATGAGGAGATTGAATTTATAGTGCCCAATCTGTAAAAGAAAGGAGATTATTATGTGAATCCATGTTTACCCCAATTGAAAGACGATTTTTAATTCTAAAAATGGGTAGAAAAAGAAGTTTTTCTTATGAAACCAAGGATCAATATCATTTATCCCAATAAGGAGATCAAATTTATGCTGCCTATTGATTAAAACAAAGGAGATTACTATGTGAATCCGTGTTTATCCGAATAGAAAAGATAAACTTTAATTCTAAAAATGATAGAAAGTGAAGTTTTTTTATGAAACCAAGGCATCAAATTAAATTTTTCCCAATGAGCAGAATGAATTTATGGTGCCAATCATTGAAAGAAAAGAGATTATTATTTGAATCCATGTTTTTTCAAATTGAAAGAAAGACTTTAATTCTAAAAATGGCAAACGAAGAAGCTTTTCTTAAGAAACCAAAGCATCAATATCATTTATCATAATAGGGAAAATGTGTTTATGGTTCCTTATCATAAAATAAATGAGATTATTAAGTGTATTCATGTTAATCCCAATGGATAGATGAAATTTGATTCTAAAAAATGGTGGGAAGTAAAGTTTTTCGTACGAAACCAAAGCATCAATTCATTTATCCCAATGAGTGGAAATGAATTTTTGGTGTCTAATCATTAGAAGAACGAGGAATATTATGTAAATCCGTATTTATCCCAATTGAAAGACGAACTTTAATTCTAAAAGTGTTGGAAGGAGAAGTTTTTGTTATGAAACCAACGTATCAATATCACTCAACCAACGAGGAGAATGTGTTTATGGTTCATAATCATGGAAACAAAAGAGATTATTACATGAATTCCTGCTTATCCCAATTGATAGACGAACATTGATTCCAAAAAGTGGTGGGAAGTGAAATTTTTCTATGAAACCAAAGCATCAATTTGCTTATCCTAATAAGTGGAATGAATTTGTGGTGCCCAATCATTAAAAGAAAGGAGATTATTATGTGAATCCGTGTTTATCCCAATTAAAAAATAAACTTTAATTCTAAAAATAGTAGAGAGAGAAGTTTTTCTTATGAAACCAGGGCATCAATATCATTTTTCTCAATGAGAATAATGAATTTATGGTGCCCAATCATTGACAGAAAGGAGATTATTACGTGAATCCATGTTTATCCAAATTAAAAAACGAACTTTAATTCTAAAAATAGTATAAAGAGAAGTTTTTCTTATGAAACCAAAGCATCAATATCGTAATCCCAATAAGGAGAATGTGTTTATGGCTCTTAATCATGGAATAATAGAGATTATTACATGAATTCATGTTTATCCTAATTTATAGACGAACTTTGATTCCAAAAAATGGTGGGAAGTGAGGTTTTTCTTATGAAACCAAAGCATTAATTCATTTATCCCAATGAGTAGAATGAATTTCTGGTGCCCAGTCATTAAAAGAAAGGACGTTATTATGGAAATCCATTTTCATCCCAATTGAAAGACGATCTTTAATTCAAAAGTTGGTAGAAAGAAAAGTTTTTCTCATGATACTAAAGCATCAATTTATTTATGCCAATGAGGAGATCGAATTTATGGCACCTAATCATTAAAAGAAAAGAGATTATTATGTGAATCTATATTTATCCTAATTAAAAGGTCAACTTTAATTCTAAAAATGGGTAGAAAGAGAAGTTTTTCTTTTGAAACCCAGGCATCAATATCATTTATCCCCTAATGAGGAGAATGAATTTTCGTTGCCTATTCATTAAAAGAAAGAAGATTACTATGTGAATTTGTGTTTATCCAAATCGAAAGACAAACTTTAATTCTCAAAATGATAGAAAAAGAAATTTTTCTTATGAAACCAAGGTACCGTTATGATTTATCCCAACAAGAAGAAAGAATTTGTGGTGCCCAATCATTGAAGGAAAGGGCGTTATTATGTGAATCCATGTTTATCCAAATTAAAAGATGAACTTTAATTCTAAATAAAGTAGGAAGAGAAGCTTTCCTTATGAAACCAAGGCATCATTATCATTTTTCCTAATGAGGAAAATGAATTTGTGGTGCCTATTTATTAAAAGAAAGGAGATTGCCATATGAATCCATGTTTATCCAAATTGAAAGACAAACCTTAATTCTGAAAATGTTAGAAAGAGAAGTTTTTCTTATGAAACCAAGGCATCAATATCCTTTATCCCAATGAGGAGAACGAATTTGTGGTGCCTATTCGTTAAAAAAAGGGGGATTACCATGTGAATCTTTGTTTATCCAAATCGAAAGACAAGCTTTAATTCTAAAAATGGTAGAAGGAAAAGTTTTTATTATGAAACCAAGGTATCAATATCATTTATCCCAACAAGGAGAAGGAATTTATGGTGCCCAATCATTGAAAAAAAGGCATTACTATGTGAATCAGTGTTTATCCAAACTGAAAGACGAAGTTTAATTCTAAAAATGGTTGAAAAAAAGCTTTTCTTATGAAACCAAGGCATCAATATCATTTCTCCCAGCAAAGAGAATGAATCTGTGGGGCCCAATCATTGAAAAAAAAGAGATTAATACGTGAATCTGTGTTTATCCAAATTGAAAGATAAACTTTAATTCTAAAAATGGTAGAAAGAAAAGTTTTTCTTATGAAACCAAAGCATCAATATCATTAACCCCAATAAGGAGAATGTGTTTATGGCTCTTAATCGTGGAATAAAAGAGATTATTATGTGAATTCGTGTTTTTCCTAATTGATAGACGAACCTTGATTCGAAGAAATGGTGGGAAGTGGGGTTTTTCTTATGAAACTAAAGCATCAATTCATTTATCCCAATGAGAAGATTGAATTTGTGGCACCGAATCCTTAAAAGAAAGGAGATTATTATGTGAATCCATATTTATCCTAATTGAAAAACGATTTTTAATTCTAAAAATGGGTAAAAAGAAAAGCTTTTCTTATGAAACCAAGTATCAATATCATTTATCCCAATGAGAAGAACAAATTTGTGGTGCCTATTCGTTAAAAGAAATGAGATTACTATATAAATCTGTGTTTATCCAAATCGAAAGAAAAACTTTAATTCTCAAAATGATAGAAAAAAAATTTTTTCTTATGAAACCAAGGCGCCGATCTGATTTATCCCAACAAGAAGAAAGAATTTATGGTGCCCAATCATTGAAAGAAAGGGTGTTATTATGTGAATCCATGTTTATCCAAATTAAAAGATGAACTTTAATTCTAAAAAAGGTAGAAAGAGAAGCTTTCCTTATGAAACCAAGGCGTCAATATCATTTTTTCCAATAAGGAAAATGAACTTGTGGTGCCTGTTTATGAAAAGAAAAGAGATTGCCATGTGAATCCATGTTTATCCAAATTAAAAGACAAACCTTAATTCTAAAAATGGTAGAAAGAGAAGTTTTTCTTATGAAACCAAGGCATCAATATCATTTATCCCAACGAGGATAATGAATTTGTGGTGCCTATTCGTTAAAAAAAAGGGATTGCCATGTGAATCTTTGTTTATCCAAATCGAAAGACAAACTTTAATTCTAAAAATAGTGGAAAGAAAAGTTTTTATTATGAAACCAAGGTATCAATATCATTTATCCCAATAAGGAGAATGAATTTATGGTGCCCAATCATTGAAAGAAAGGCATTATTATGTGAATCAGTGTTTATCCAGACTGAAAGATGAAGTTTAATTCTAAAAATGGTTAAAAAAAACATTTCTTATGAAACCAAGGCATCAATATCATTTTTCCCAGCAAGGAGAATGAATCTGTGGGGCCCAATCATTGAAAGAAAGAAGATTAATACATGAATCCGTGTTTATCCAAATTGAAAGATGAACTTTAATTCTAAAAATAGTAGAAAAAGAAGTTTTTCTTATGAAACCAAAGCATCAATATCATTAATCCCAATAAGGAGAATGTGTTTATGGCTCTTAATCTTGGAATAAAAGAGATTATTATGTGAATTCATGTTTTTTCCAATTGATAAACGAACCTTGATTCCAAAAAATGGTGGGAAGTGGGGTTTTTCTTATGAAACCAAAGCATCAATTCATTTATCCCAACGAGTGGAATGAATTTCTGGTGCCCAATCATTAAAAAAAAAGGACATTATTATGTGAATATGCTTTTATCCCAATTGAAAGACTATCTTTAATTCTAAAAATGGAGGAAAGAGAAGTTTTTTTATGAAACTAAAGCATCAATTCATTTATCCCAATGAGGAGATTGAATTTATGGTGCCTAATCCTTAAAAAAAAAAAAGAGATTATTATATGAATCCATGTTTATCCTAATTGAAAGACGATTTTTAATTCTAAAAATAGGTAGAAAGAGAAGTTTTTCTTATGAAACCAAGGATCAATATCATTTATCCCAACGAGGAGAACAAATTTATGGTGCCTATTCGTTAAAAGAAAAGAGATTACTATATGAATCCGTGTTTATCCAAATAGAAAAGACAAACTTTAATTCTAAAAATGGTAGAAAGAGAAGTTTTTCTTGTGAAACCAAGGCATCAAATTAAATTTTTACTAATGAGGAGAATGAATTTGTGGTGCCCAATCATTGAAAGAAAGAAGATTATTATGTGAGTCCATGTTTTTCCAAATTGAAAGACAAACTTTAACTCTAAAAATGGTGAAAAGAGAAGCTTTTCTCAATATCATTTATCATAAGAGGGAGAATGTGTTTATGGTTGCTTATCATAAAATAAATAAGATTATTAAGTGTATTCGTGTTAATCCCAATTGATAGATGAAATTTAATTCTAAAAAATGGTGGGGAGTAAAGTTTTTCGTATGAAACCAAAGCATCAATTCATTTATCCCGAAGAGTGGAATGAATTTTTTGTGTTTAATCCTTAGAAGAACGGGGAATATTATGTGAATCCATATTTATCCCATTTGAAAAATAAACTTTAATTCTAAAAGAGGTGGAAAGAGAAGTTTTAGTTATGAAACCAATGTATCAATATCACTCACCCAACGAGGAGAATGTGTTTATGGTCCTAATCATGAAAACAAAAAAGATTATTACATGAATTCCTGCTTATCCCAATTGATAGATGAACTTTCATTCCAAAAAGTGGTGGGAAGTGAAATTTTTTTATGCAACCAAAAGCATCAATTCGCTTATTCTAATGAGTGGAATGAATTTATGGTGCCCAATCATTAAAAGAAAGGAGATTATTATGTGAATCCGTGTTTATCCCAATTAAAAAATAAATTTTAATTCTAAAAATGGTAGAAAGAGAAGTTTTTTTTATGAAACCAGGGCATCAATATCATTTCCTAACAAGGAGAATGAATTTATGGTGTCCAATCATTGACAGAAAGGAGACTATTACGTAAATCCATGTTTATCCAAATTAAAAAACGAACTTTAATTCTAAAAATAGTAGAAAGAGAAGTTTTCCTTATGAAACCAAAGCATCAATATCGTTAATCCCAATAAGGAGAATGTGTTTATGGCTCTTAATCATGGAATAAAGGAGATTATTACATGAATTCGTGTTTATCCCAATTCATAGATGAACTTTGATTCCAAGAAATGGTGGGAAGTGAGGTTTTTCTTATGAAACCAAAGCATTAATTCATTTATCCCAATGAGTAGAATGAATTTTTGGTGCCCGGTCATTAAAAGAAAGGACATTATTATGGGAATCCGTTTTCATCCCAATTGAAAGATGATCTTTAATTCAAAAGTTGGTAGAAAGAAAAGTTTTTCTCATGATACTAAAGCATCAATTTATTTATCCTAATGACGAGATCGAATTTGTGGCACCCAATTATTAAAAGAAACAAGATTCCTATGTGAATCTGTGTTTATCCTAATTGAAAGGCGAACTTTAATTCTAAAAATGGGTAGAAAGAGAAGTTTTTCTTCTGAAGCCAAGGCATCAATATCATTGAGGAGAATGAATTTTTGGAGCCTATTCATTAAAAGAAAAGAGATTACTATGTGAATGTGTGTTTATCCAAATCGAAAGACAAACTTTAATTCTCAAAATGATAGAGAAGTTTTTCTTATGAAACCAAGGCACCGGTATGATTTATCCCAGCATGAAAAAAGAATTTGTGGTGCCCAATCATTAAAAGAAAGGCGTTATTATGTGAATCCATGTTTATCCAAATTAAAAGATGAACTTTAATTCTAAAAATGGTAGAAAAAGAAGCTTTCCTTATGAAACCAAGGCATCAATATCATTTTTCCCAATGAGAAAAATGAATTTGTGGTGCCTGTTTGTTAAAAAAAAAGAGATTGCCATGTGAATCCATGTTTATCCAAATCGAAAGACAAACCTTAATTCTAAAAATGATAGAAAGAGAAGTTTTTCTTATGAAACCTAGGCATTAATATCATTTATCCTAATGAGGAGAATGAATTTGTGGTGCCTATTTATCCCAATGAGAAGAATGTGTTCATGGTTCCTAATCATGAAAACAAAAGAGATTATTTCGTGAATTCATGTTTATAACAATTGATAGATGAACTTTGATTCTAAAAAATGGTGGAAGGTGAAATTTTTCTTATGAAACCGAAGCATCAACTCATTTATCCCAATGAGTAGAATGAATTTGTGGTGCCAATCACTAAAATTAAGGAGAATATTATGTGAATCCATGTTTATCATAGCTAAAAGATGAATTGTAATTCTAAAAATGGCAGAAAGAGAAGTTTTCCTTGTGAAAGCAAAGCATCTATTTATTTATCCTGATGAGGAGAACGTGTTTACGATTCCTAATCATGAAAACAAAAGAGATTATTATATGAATTCATGTTTATAACAATTGATAGATGAACTTTGATTCTAAAAAATGGTAGGAGGAGAAGTTTTTCTTATGAAACTAAGGCATCAATTCATTTATCCCAAAGAGTATAATGAATTTATTGTGCCTAATCACTAAAATTAAGGAGAATATTATGTAATCTGTGTTTACTGCAGTTGAAAGACCAACTTTAATTCTAACAATGTTAGAAAGGGAAGTTTCTCTTATGGAAGCAAAGCATCAATTCATTTATCCCAATGAGGAGAATGTGTTGATGGTTCCTAATCATGAAAATAAAGGAGATTATTACCTGAGTTCAAGTTTATCCCAATTGATAGATGGACTTTGATTCTAAAAAATGGTGGGAAGAGTAGTTTTTTTTTTTTATGAAACCAAAGCATCAATTCATTTTTTCCAATGAGTAGAATGAATTTATGGGGCCCAATCACTAAAAAAATTGAGCTTATTATGTGAATCCGTGTTGATCCCAATTGAAAGATGGACTTTAATTCTAAAAATGGTAGAAAGAGAAGTTTTTCTTCTGAAACTAAAGCATCAATTCATTTATCATAATGAGGAGAATGAATTTATGGTGCCCAATCATTAAAAAAAGTATATTGTGATTTGAATCCATTTTTACCCCTATCAGAAGATGAACTTCAATTCTAAACATGGTAGAAAGAAAAGTTTTTCTTATGAAACCAAGGCATCAATATCATTTATTCCAATGAGGAAAAGTGTTTATGGTTCCCAATCATGAAAATGGAGGAGATTACTATGTGAATTCATGTTTACCCTAATTGATAGATGAACTTTGACTCTAAAAAATGGTGGGAAGTGAAGTTCTTCCTACCAAACCGAAACATCAATTCATTTATCCCAATAAGTGGAATAAATTTGTGGTGCCTAATTATTAAAGGAAAGGAGATTATTATATGAATCTGTATTTATCCCAATTGAGTGACAAACTTTAATTCTAAAAAGGGTAGAAAGAGAAGTTTTTCTTGTGAAAGAAAAGCATCAATATCATTTATCCTAATGAGGAGAATATGGTTATGGTCCCTAATCATGAAAACAAAGGAAATTATTACATGAATTCGTGTTTATCCTAATTAACAGAAGAACTTTGATTCTAAGAAATTATGGGAAGTAAAGTTTTTGTTATCAAACCAAAGCAACAATTCATTTATTCCAATGAGTCTAATGAATTTATGGAGCCCAATCGTTAAAAGAAAGGAGATTATTATGTGAATCCGTGTTTATCCCAATTGAAAGAAGAACTTTAATCTTAAAAATGGTAGAAAGTGAAGTTTGTCTTTTGAAACCAAGGCATCAAGAACATTTATCCCAATGACAAGAATGTGTTTATGGTTGCTAATCATGGAAAAAAGAAAATTAATGCATGAATAGATGTTTATCCAAATTGATTGATGAACTTTGAGTCTAAAAAATATGGGAGGTGAAGTTTTTCTTATAAAACGAAAGCATCAATTCATTTATCCCAATGAGTAGAGGGAATTTGTGGTGCCCCATCATTAAAAGAAAGAAGATTATTATGTGAATCCGTACTTATCCTAATTGAAAGACGAACTTTAATTCTAGAAAGAAAAGGTTTTGTCATGAAAGCAAAGCATCATTTCATTTATCTCGCTGAGGATAATGTGTTTATGGTTCCTAACCATGAAAAGAAATGAGATTATTATTTGAATTTGTGTTTATAACAATTGATAGACAAACTTTGATTCTAAAAAATGATGGGAGGCGAGGTTTTTCTTATAAAACCAAGGCATCAATTCATTTATCCCAAAGAGTAGAATGACTTTATGGTGCCCAACCATAAAAATTAAGGAGAATATCATGTGAATCCGTGTTTATCGCAGTTGAAAGATGAACTTTAATTCTAAAAATGGTAGAAAAAGAAGTTTTTCTTATGAAAGCAAAGCATCAATTCATTTATCCTAATGAGAAGAATGTGTTTATGGTTCCTAATCATGAAAAGAAAGGAGATTATTAATTGAATTCGTGTTTATCCCAATTGATAGACGGACTTTGATTCCAAAAGATGGTGGGAATTGTAGTTTTTTTTTATGAAACCAAAGCATCAATTCACTTTTTCCCAAAGAGTAGAATGAATTTATGGTGCCCAATCACTAAAAAAAAGAGATCATTATGTGAATCCATGTTTATCCCAGTTGAAAGACGAGCTTTAATTCTAAAAATGGTAGGCAAAAAAGTTTTTCTTATGAAACTAAAGCATCAATTTATTTATCCCAATGACGATAATGAATTTGCGGTGCCCAATCATTAAAACACAGTAGATTATTATGTGAATCCATGTTTACCCCAATTGAAAGATGAACCTCAATTCTTAAAATTATAGAAAGAAAATTTTTTCTTATGAAACCAAGGCATCAATATCATTTATCCTAATAAGAAGAAAATGTTTATGGTTTCCAACCATGAAAACAGAGGAGATTACTATGTAGATTCATGTTTATCCCAACTAATAGATGAACTTTGATTCTAAAAATTAGCGGGAAATGAAGTTTTTCTTATTAAACCAAAGAATCAATTCATTTATCCCATTGAGCAAAATGAATTCACGGTGCCGAATGATTAAGAGAAAAGAGATTATTATGTGAATCCATGTTTATCGCAATTGAAAGAAGAACTTTAATTCTAAAAATGGTAGAAAGAGAAGTTTTTCATGTGGAACAATAGCATCAACATCATTTACACCAATGAAAAGAATGTGTTTATGGTTCCTAATCATGAAAACAAAGGAGATTATTATGTGAATTCGTGTTTATAACAGTTGATAGACAAACTTTGATTCTAAAAAATGGTGGGAGGTAAAGTTTTTCTTATGAAACCAAAGCATCAATTAATTTATCCCAATAAGTAGAATCAATTTTTGGTGCCCAATCACTAAACTTAATAGGAATATTATGTGAATCTGTGTTTGTCACAGTTGAAAAATAAACTTTAATTCTAAAATTAGTAGAAAGAGAAGTTTTTTCTTATAAAAGCAAAGCATCAATTCATTTATCCCATCGAGGAGAATGTGTTTATGGTTCCTAATCATGAAAATAAAGGACATTATTACCCGAATTCGTGTTTATCGCAATTGATAGACGAATTTTGACTCTAAGAAATGGTGGGAAGTGAAGTTCTTCTTATCAAACCGAAGCATCAAGTCATTTATCCCAATGAGTGGAACGAATTTATGGTGCCCAATAATTAAAGGAAAGGAGATTATTATGTGAATCCAAATTTATCCCAATTGAATGATGAACTTTAACTCTAAAAATGGTAGAAAGTGAAGTTTTTCTTATGAAAGCAAAGCACCAATATCATTTATCCCAATGAAGAGAATGTGGTTATGGCCCCTAATCTTGAAAACAAAGGAAATTATTATGCAAATTCGTGTTTATCCCAATTGATAGATGAACTTTGATTCTATAAATGGTGGGAGGTGAAGTTTTTCTTATGAAACCAAAGCATCTATTCATTTATCCCAATAAGTGGAATGAATTTATGGTAGTTAATCACTAAAATTAAGAAGAATATTGTGTGAATCTGGGTTTATCACAGTTGAAAGATGAACTTTCACTCTAAAAATGGTAGAAAGAGAAGTTTTTCTCATAAAACCAAAGCATCAATTCATTTATCCCAATAAGGAGAATGAATTTGTGGTGCCCGATCATTAAAAGAAAGTAAATTATCATGTGAATCTATATTTATCCTAATTGAAAGGTGAACTTTAATTCCAAAAATACTAGAAAGTGAAGTTTTTCTTATGAAACCAAGGCATCAATAACATTTATCCAAATGAGGATATTGTGTTTATGGTTCCTAGTCATGAAAACAAAGGAAATTATTACGTGAATTCGTGTTTATGCCAATTGATAAATAAACTTTGATTCTAAAAAATGCTGGAAGGTGAAGTTTTTCTTATGAAACCCAAGCATCAATTCATTTATCCTAATAGTCTAATGAATTTGTGGTGCCTAATTATTAAAAGAATAGGGATTATTACGTGAATCCATATTTATCCCAGCTAAAAAAAGAACTTTAATTTTAAAAATGGTAGAAAGTGAAGTTTTTCTTATGAAACCAAGGCATCAATTTCATTTATCCCAACGAAAAGAATATGTTTATAGTTCCTAATCATGAAAAAAAGGAAAGTATTGTGTGAATCATGATTATCCTAATTGATAGATGAACTTTGATTCTAAAAAATGCTGGGAGCTGATGTTTTTCTTATGAAACCAAAGCATCAATTCATTTATCCCTATGAGTAGAATGATTTTGTGGTGCCTAATCATTGAAAATAGGTGATTATTATGTGAATCCGTATTTATCCCAATTGGAAGATGAACTTTAATTCTGAAAATGATAGAAAGTGAAGTTTTATTTATGAAACAAAGGCATCAGTAACATTTATCCCACTGAGGAGAATGTGCTTATGGTTTCTAATCATGAAAGAAAGGAAATTATTACATGAATTCGTGTTTATCCCAATTGAAAGATGAGCTTTGATTCTAAAAAATGGTAGGAAGTGAAGTTTTTCTTATGAAACCAAAACATCAATTCATTGATCCCAATAACTAGAATGAATTTGTTGTGCCCAATCATTAAAAGAAAGGAGACTATAATGTGAATCCATGTTTATCTCAATTGAAAGATAAACTTTAATTCTAAAAATGGTAGAAAGAGAAGTTTTTCTTATGAAAGCAAAGCATCAACTCATTTATCCCAACGAGGAGAATATGTTTATGGTTCCAAATCATAAAAACAAAAGAAATTATTATGTGAATTCATGTTTATAGCAATTGATAAAAGACCTTTGATTCTAGGAAATGGTGGGAGGTGAAGTTTTTCTTATGAAACCAAAGATTAATTCATTTATCCTAATGAGTAGAATGAATTAGTGGTGCCCAAGCACTAAAATTAAGGAGAATATTATGTGAATCTATGTTTATTGTAGTTGAAAGACAAATTTTAACTCTAAAAATGGTAGAATCAGAAGTTTTTCTTATGAAAGCAAAGCATCAATTCATTTATCCCAATGAGGATAATGTGTTTATGGTTCCTAATCATGAAAATAAAGGAGATTATTACCTGAATTTGTGTTTATCCTAATTGATAGACGGACATTGATTCTAAAAATGATGGGAAGTGTAATTTTTTTTGAAACCAAAGTGTTAATTCACTTTTCCCAACGAGTAGAATGAATTTATGATGCCCAATCACTAAAAGAAAGGAGATTATTATGTAAATCCATGTTTACCCCAAATGAAAGATGAACTTTAATTCTAGAAATGGTAGAAAAAGAAATTTTTCTATGAAACCAATGCACCAATAACATTTATTTTGGTAAGGAGAAAGTGTTTATGGTTCCCAATCATGGTTCCCAATCATGAAAACAGAGGAGATTACTACGTGAATTCATGTTAATCCCAACTAATAAGTGAACTCTGATTCTAAAAAATGGTGGGAAATGATGTTTTTCTTATTAAACCAAAGCATTAATTCATTTATCCTAATGAGTGGAATGAATTTGTGGTGCCAATCATTAAAGGAAAAGAGATAATTATATGAATCCATGTTTATCCTAATTGAATAATGAACTTTAATTCTAAAAATGGTAGCGATTATGAAACCAAGGCATCAATAACACTTATCCTAAGGACGAGTATGTGTTTATGGTTCTTAATCATGAAAACAAAGGAATTAATACGTGAATTCATGTTTATCCTAATTAATAGACGAACTTTGATTCTAAAAAATGTTGGGAGGTAAAGTTTTTCTTATGAAACCAAAGCATCAATTCATTTATCCCAATGAATAGAGGGAATTTGTGGTGCCCAATCATTAAAAGAAAGGAAATTATTATGTAAATCAGCGTTTATCCTAATTAAAAGATGAACTTTAATTCTAGAAAGAGAAGTTTTTCTTATTAAAGCAAAGCATAATTCATTTATCCCAATTAGGAGAATGTGTTTATGGTTCCTAATCTTAAAAACAATAGAGATTATTATGTGAATTCATGTTTATAACAATCGATAGACAAATTGTGATTCTAAAAAATGGTGCGAGGTGAAGTTTTTCTTATAAAAACAAAGCATCAATTCATTTGTCCCAATGAGTAGAATGAATTTATGGTACCCAATCACTAAAATTAAGGAGAATATTATGTGAATCCATATTTACCACAGTTGAAAGACAAACTTTAATTCTAGAAATGTAAGAAAAAGAAGTTTTTCTTATAAAAGCAAAGTATCAATTCATTTATCCCATTGAGGAGGATGTGTTTATGGTTCCTAATCATGAAAATAAATGAGATTATTACTTGAATTCATGTTTATCCCAGTTGATAGACGGACTTTGATTCTAAAAAATGGTGGGAAGTGTAGTTTTTTTTATGAAGCCAAAGCATCAATTTACTATTCCCAATTAGTAGAATGAATTTATCATGCCCAATCAGTAAAAGAATGAAGATTATTATGAGAATCTGTGTTTATCCTAATTGAAAGATGAACTTTAATTTAAAAAATAATAGGGAGAGAAGTTTTTCTTATGAAACTAAAGCATCAATTCATTTATCCTAAGGAGGAGAATGAATTTGTGGTGCCTAATCATTAAAAGAAAGTAATTATTATGTGAATCCATGTTTACCCCAATTGAAAGATGAACTTCAATTCTAAAATGGTAGAAATAAAAGTTTTTCTTAAAAACCAAGGCATCAATATCATTTATCCCAATGAGGAGAAAGTGTTTATGGTTCCAATCATGAAAAAGAGGAGATTACTACATGAATTTGTGTTTATCCCAACTAATAGATGAACTTTGATTCTAAAAAATAGTGGGAAATGAAGTTTTTCTTATTAAATCAAAGCATCAATTCATTTGTCCCAATGAGCAGAATGAATTTATGGTGCCGAATCATTTAAAGAATAGAGATTATTATCTGAATCCTTGTTTATCACAATTGAAGGATGAACTTTAATTTTAAAAATGGTAGAAAGTGAAGTTTTTCTGATGAAACCAAGGCATGAATATCATTTATCCCAACAAGGAGAATGTGTTTAGGGTTCCTAATCAAGAAAAAAAGAAAAGTATTACGTGAATTCATGTTTATCCCAATTGATAAATGAACTTTGATTGTAAAAAATGCAGGGAGGTGAAGTTTCTCTTATGAAACCAAAGTATCAATTCATTTATCCTAACGAGCGGAATGAATTTATGGTGCCCAATCATTGGAAAAGAGGTGATTATTATGTGAATCTATATTTATCCCAATTGAAAGATTAAATTTAATTCTAAAAATGGTAGAAAGTGAAGTTTTCTTACAAAACCAAGGCATCAAACATTTACCCCAAAGAGGAGAATGTTTTTATGATTCCTAGTCATGAAAATAAAGGAAATATTATGTGAATTCGTGTTTATCCCAATTGATAAACGAACTTTGATTCTACAAAATGTTAGGAGGTAAAGTTTTTTTTATGAAACCAAAGCATCAATTCATTTATCCCAATGACTAGAGGGAATTTGTGGTGCCCAATTATTAAAGAAAGGAGATTATTATGGGAATTAGTGTGTATCCTAATTGAAAGAACAACATTAATTCTAGAAAGAGAAGTTTTTCTTATGAAATCAAAGCATAATTCATTTATCCTAATTAGGAGAATGTGTTTATGGTTCCTAATCCTGAAGGCAATGAAGATTATTATGTGAATTATAAGCTTATAACAACTGATAGACAAACTATGATTCTAAAAAATGGTGGGAGGTGAAGTTTTTCTTATGAAACCAAAGCATCAATTCATTTATCCCAATGAGTTGAATGAATTTGTGGTGCCCAATCACTAAAATTAAGGAGAATATTATGTGAATCCGTATTTACCGTAGTTGAAAGACAAACTTTAACTCTAAAAATATAAGAAAGAGAAGTTTTTCTTATGAAAGTAAAGCATCAATTCATTTATCCCATTGAGGAGGATGTGTTTATGGATCCTAATCATGAAAAGAAAAGGAGATTATTACCTGAATTCTTATTTATCCCAGTTGATAGATGGACTTTGATTCTAAAAAATGGTAAAAAGTGCAATTTTTTTTATGAAGCCAAAGGATCAGTTCACTTTTCCCAATAAGTAGAATGAATTTATGGTGCCCAATCACTAAAAGAAGGGAGATTATTATGACAAACCGTGTTTATCCCAATTGGAAGAGGAACCTTAATTCTAAAAATGGTAGAAAGAGAAGTTTTTTTAATGAAACTAAAGCATTAAATCATTTATCCCAATAAGGAGAATAAATTTATGGTGCCTAATCATTAAAAGAAAGTAGATTATTATGTGAATCCATGTTTACCCCAATTGAAAGATGAATTTCAATTCTAAAAAATGGTAGAAAGAAAAGTTTTTCTCATGAAACCAAGGCATCAATATCATTTATCCCAATCAGGAAAAAGTGTTTATGGTTCCCAATCATGAAAATAAAGGAGCTTACTACGTGAATTCGTGTTTGTCCCAACTAATAGATGAACTTTGATTCTAAAAAATGGTGGGAAATGAAGCTTTTCTTATTTAAACAAAGCATCAATTCATTTGTCCCAATGAGCAGAATGAATTTGTGGTGCCGAATCATTAAAAGAAAAGAGATTATTATGTGAATCCTTGTTTATCGCAATTGAAGGATGAACTTTAATTCTAAAAATGGTAGAAAGAGAAGTTTTTCTTATGAAACAATGGCATCATCATCATTTACCCCAATGAGAAGAATGTGTTTACGATTCCTAATCAAGAAAACAAAGGAAATTATTACATGAATTTATATTTACCCTAATTGACAAACAAGCTTTGACTCTAAAAAATGGTGGGAAATGAAGTTCTTCTTATTAAATCGAAGCATCAATTCATTTATCCTAGTGAGTGGAATGAATTTATGATGCCCAATAATTAAAGAAAAGGAGATTATTATATGAATCCATGTTTATCCCAATTGAATGATGAACTTTAGTTTTAAAAATGGTAAAAAGGGAAGTTTTACTTATGAAAGCAAAGCACCAATATTATTTATCCCAATAAAAAGAATGTGGTTATGGCCATAATCATAAAAATAAAGGAAATTATTATATGAATTCGTGTTTATCCTAATTAATACATGAACTTTGATTCTAAAAAATGGTAGGAAGTGAAGTTTTTCTTATAAAACCAAAACATCAATTCATTGATCCCAATGAGCAGAATGAATTTGTGGTGCCCAATCATTAAAAGAAAGGAGATTATTATGTGAATCCATGTTTATCGTAATTGAAAGATGAACTTTAATTCCAAAAATGGTAGAAAGAGAAGTTTTTCTTATGAAAGCAAAGCATGAAGTCATTTATCCTAATGAGGAGATTATATTTATGGTTCATGATTATGAAAACAAAGGAGATTATTATGTGTATTCATGGTTATAACAATTGATAGAAGAACTTTGATTGTAAAAAATGGTGGAAAGTAAAATTTTTTTTATGAAACCAAAGCATCAATTCATTTATCCCAATAAGTGGAATGGATTTGTGGTAACCAATCACTAAAAATTAAGCAGAATATTATGTGAATCTGTGTTTATCACTATTGAAAGATGAACTTTAACTCTAAAAATGGTAGAAAGAAAAGTTTTTCTTATGCAAGCAAAGCATCAATTTATTTATCCCAATAAGGACAATGTGTTTGTGGTTCCTAATGATGAAAACAAAGGAGATTATTATGTGAATTCATGTTTATAACAATTGATAGAAAAAATTTGATTCTAACAAATGGTAGGAGGTGAAGTTTTTCTTATGAAGGCAAAGCATCAATTCATTTATCCCAATGAGGAGAATGAATTTGTAGGCCCAATCATTAAAAGAAAGTAGATTATTATGTGAATCCATGTTTGCCCCAATTGAAAGAAAAACTTGAACTCTAAAATGTTAGAAAGAAAAGTTTTTCTTATGAAGCCAAGGCATCAATATCATTTAGCCTAATAATGAGAAAGTGTTTATGGTTCCCAATCATAAAAACGGAGGAGATTACTAAGTAAATTCATGTTTATCCCAACTAATAGATGAACTTTGATTCTAAAAAATGGTGGGAAATGAAGTTTTTCTTATTAAACCAAAGCATCAATTCATTTAGCCCAATGAGCGAAATGAATTTATGGTGTCGAATCATTCAAAGAAAAGAGATTACTATGTGAATCCATGTTTATCGCAATTAAAAGATCAACTTTAATTCTGAAAATGGTAGAAAGAAAAGTTTTTCTCATGAAATAATGGCATCAACATCATTTACCTTACTGAGGAGAATGTGTTTACGGTTCCTAATCATGAAAAGAAAGGAAATTATTATGTGAATTCATGTTTACCCCAATTGAGACAAATTTTGACTCTAAAAAAGGTGGGAAGTGAAGTTCTTTTTATCTAACCAAAGAATTAATTCATTTATCCCAATGAGTGGATTGAATTTATGGTGCCCAATCATTAAAGGAAAGAGGATTATTATGTGAATGCGTGTTTGTCCCAATTGAATGACAAACTTTAATTATAAAAATGGTAGAAAGAAAAGTTGTTCTCATGAAAGCAAAGCACCAATATCATTTATCCCAATGAGGAGAATATGGTTATGGTCCCTAACAATGAAAACAAAGGAAATTATTACATGAGTTCGTTTTTATCACAATTGACAGACAAACTTTGATTCTAAAAAATGGTGGGAAGTGAAGTTTTCCTTATCAAACCAAAACATCAACTCATTGATCCCAATGAGTAGAATGAATTTGTGATGCCTAATCATTAAAAGAAAAGAGATTAGTATGTGAATCCGTGTCTATCCTAATTGAAAAATGAACTTTCATTCTAAAAATGGTAGAAAGAGAAGTTTTTCTTATGAAAGCAAAGCATTAATTCATTTCTCCCAATGAGGAGAATATGTTTATGGTTCCTAATCATGAAAACAAAGGAGATTATTATGTGAATTCATGTTTATAATGATTGATAGACGAACTTTCATTCTAGAAAATGGTGGGAGGTGAAGTTTTTCTTATGAAACCAAAGCATCAAGTCATTTATCCCAATGAGTAAAATGAATTTTTGGTGCCCAATCATTGAAATTAAGGAGAATATTATGTGAATTCATGTTTATCGCAGTTGAAAGAAGAACTTTAATTCTAAAAATGGTAGGAAAAGAAGTTTTTCTTATCAAATCAAAGCATCAATTCATTTATCCCAATGAGGAGAATGTGTTTATGGTTCCTAACCATGAAAATAAAGGAGATTCTTACCTGAATTCGTATTTATCCCAATTGATAGATGGACTTTGATTCTAGAAAATAGTGGGAAGTGTAGTTTTTTTATGAAGCCAAAGCATCAATTCACTTTTCCCAATGAGTAGAATGAATTTATGGTGCCCAATCACTAAAAGAACGGAGATTATTATGTGAGTCCATGTTTATCCCAATTGAAAGACAACCTTTAATTGTTAAAATGGTAGAAAGAGAGGTTTTTCTTACGAAACTAATGCATCAATTCATTTATCCTAATAAGGAAAATGAATTTGTGGTGCCTAATACTATGCGAATCCAAGTTTATCCCAATTGAAAGATAAACTTTAATTTTAAAAATCGTCGAAAAAAAGTTTTTCTTACGAAACCATGGCATCAATATCATTTATCCCAATGAGGAGAAAGTATTTACGATTCCTAATCATGAAAACGGAGAAGATTACTATATGAATTTATGTTTATCCCAACTAATAGATGAACTTTGATTCTAAAAAATGGTGGGAAATTAAGTTTTTAAACGAAAGCATCAATTCATTTGTCCCAATAAGTAGCATGAATATGTGGTGCCCAATCACTAAAATCAAGGAGAATATTATGTGAATCTGTGTTTATCGTAGTTGAAAGATGAACTTTAACTCTAAAAATGATAGAAAGAGAAGTTTTTTTATGAAAGCAAAGCATCAATTCATTTATCCCAATGAGGAGAATGTGTCTATGGTTCCTAATCATAAAAATAAAGTAGATTATTACCTAAATTCTTATTTATCCCAATTGATAGACGGACATTGATTCTAAAAGATGACAGGAAGTGTAGTTTTTTTTATGAAACCAAAGCATCAATTCACTTTTCCCAATGAGTAGAATGAATTCATGGTGCCTAATCACTAAAAGAAAGGAGATTATTATGTGAATTTGTGTTTATCCCAATTGAAAGATGAACTTTAATTGTGAAAATGATAGAAAGAGAAGTTTTTCTTATAAAACTAATGCATCAACTAATTTATCCTAATGAGGAAAATGAACTTGTGGTGCCTAATCATTAAAAGAAAGGAGATTATTATGTGAATCCGTGTTTATCCCAATTGAAAGACGAACTTTGATTCTAAAAAATGGTGGAAGGTGGAGTTTTTGTTTTGAAACCAAAGCATCAATTCATTTATTCCAATGGGTAGAATGAATTTGTGGTGCCCAATCACTAAAATTAAGGAGAATATTATGTGAATCTGTGTTTATCGTAGTTGAAAGATGAACTTTAACTCTAAAAATGGTAGAAAGAAAAGTTTTCCTTATGAAAGGAAAGCATCAATTCATTTATCCCATTGAGGAGAATGTGTTTATGGTTCCTAATCATGAAAATAAAGGAGATTATTACCAGAATTCTTGTTTATCCCAGTTAGACGGACTTTGATTCTAAAAATTGGTGGGAAGTGTATTTGTTTTATGAAACCAAAGCATCAATTCACTTTTCCCAATAAGTAAAAGGCACCAATCACTAAAAGAAAGGAGATTATTATGTGAATCCATATTATCCCAATTGAAATATTTGATTCTAAAAATGGTAGAAAGGGAAGTTTTTCATAATAAACTAAAGCATTAATTCATTTATCCCAACGAGGAGAATGAATTTGTGGCACCTAATCATTAAAAGATAGCAGATTAATATGTGAATCCGTGTTTACCCCAATTGAAAGATGAACTTCAATTCTAACATTGGTAGAAAGAAAAGTTTTTCTTACGAAACCAAGGCATCAATATCATTTGTCTCATTAAGAAGAAAGTGTTTATGGTTCCCAATCATTAAAATGGAAGAGAATACTATGTGAATTCATGCTTATCCCAACTAATAGATGAGTTTTGATTCTAAAAAATAGTGGGAAACAAAGTTTTTCTTATTAAACCAATGCATCAATTTATTTGTCCCAATGAGTGGAATGAATTTGTGGTGTCGAATCATTAAAAGAAAATGTTATTATGTGAATCCATGTTTATTGCAATTGAATGATGAACTTTAATTCTAAAAATGGTAGAAAAAGAAGTTTTTCTTATGAAACAATGGCATCAACATCATTTACCCCAAAAAGAGAATGTGTTTACGATTCCTAATCATGAAAATAAAGGAAATTATTACGTGATTTCATGTTTACCCCAATTGATAGATGAACATTGACTCTAAAAAATGGTGGGAAGTGAAGTTCTTTTTAGCAAACCGAAGCATCAATACATTTATCCTAACGAGTGGAATGAATTATGATCCTCAATCATTAAAAGAAGGGAAATTATCATGTGAATCTGTGTTTATCCCAATTGAATGCCTAACTTTAATTCTAAAAATGGTAGAAAGAAAAGTTTTTCTTAGGAAAGCAAAGCATCAAAATCATTTACCCCAATGAGGAGAATATGGTTATGGTCCCTAAACATGAAAACAAAGGAAATTATTATATGAATTCATGTTTATCCCAATTGACAGATGAATTTTGATTCTAAAAAATGGTGGGAAGTGAAGTTTTTCTTATGAAATCAAAAATCAATTCATTGATCCCAATGAGTAGAATGAATTTGTGGTGCCCAATCATTAAAAAAATGAGATTATTATGTGAATCCTAGTTTTACCAATTGAAAGACGAACTTTAATTCTAAAAATGGTAGAAAGAGAAGTTTTTTTTATGACACAAAGGCATCAATGTCATTTATCCCAATGAGGAAAATGTGTTTACGGCTCTTAATCATGAAAACAAAGGAAATTATTACATAAATCCGTGTTTACCCCAATTGATAGATGAACTTTGATTCTAAAAAAGTATGGGAAGTAAAGTTTTTCTTATCAAACCAAAGCATCAATTCATTTATCCCAGTGAGTCTAATGAATTTCTAGTGCCCAATCTTTTAAAGAAAGGGGAAAGGGAATTATTACGTAAATCCGTGTTTATCCTAATAGAAAGAAAAACTTTAATTTTAAAAAATGGTAGAAAGTGAAATTTTTTTTAATAAAACCAAGGCATCGATATCATTTAGCCCAATGAGGAGAATGTGTTTATGGTTCCTAATCGTGAAAAAAAAGAAAGTATTACGTGAATTCATGTTTATCCCAATTGATAGATGAACTTTAATCCTAAAAAATGTTGTAGGTGAAGTTTTTTTATCAAACCAAAGCATCAATTCATTTATCCCAAAGTGTTGAATGAATTTGTGGTTAACCAATCATTAAAAAAAGATTATTATGTGAATCTGTGTTTATTGCAATTAAAAGACAAACTTCAATTCTAAAAATGGTGGAAAATGAAGTTTTTCTTATGAAACCAAGGTATCAATAACATTTATCCCAATAAGGAGAATGTGTTTATGGTTCCTAGTCATGAAAACAAAGAAAATTATTATGTGAATTCGTATATATTCCAATTGATAGATGAACTTTGATTCAAAAAAATGCTGGGAGGTGAAGTTTTTCTTATGAAACGAAAGCATCAATTCATTTATCCTAATGAGTAAAGGGAATTTGTGGTGCCCAATCATTAAAAGAAAGGAGATTATTATGTGAATCAGTGTTTAAAAATGGTAGAAAGAAAAGTTTTTCTTATGAAAGCAAAGCATCAATTCATTTATCTTAATTAGGAGAAGTGCTTATGGTTCCCAATCATGAAAGCAATGGAGATTGTTATGCGAATTCATGTTTATAGCAATTGATAAAGGAACTATGATTCTAAAAAATGGTGGGAGGTAAAGTTTTTCTTATGAAACCAAAGCATCAATTCATTTATCCCAATGAGTAGAATGAATTTGTTGTGCCCAATCGCTAAAACTAAGGAGAATATTATGTGAATCCTATTTACTGTAGTTGAAAAACAAACTTTAATTCTAAAAATGATAGAAAGCGAAGTTTTTCTTTTGAAAGCAAAACGTGAGTTCATTTATCCCATTAAGAAGAATGTGTTTATGGTTCCTAATTATGAAAATAAAATAGATTATTACCTGAATTTATGTTTATCCTTATTGATAGACAGACCTTAATTCTAAAAAATGGTGGGAAGTGTAGCTTTTTTATGAAACCAAAGCATCAGTTCACTTTTCCTAATGTGTAGAATGAATTTATGGTGCCCTATCACTAAAAGAAAGAAGATTATTATGTGAATCCGTGTTTATCCCAATTGAAAGATAAACTTTAATTCTAAAAATGGTAGAAAGAGAAGTTTTTCTTATGAAATTAAAGCATCAATTTATTTATCCCAATGAGGAGAATGAATTTGTGGTGTCCAATCATTAAAACAAAGTAGATTATTATGTGAATCCATGTTTACTCCAATTGAAAGATGAACTTTAATTGTAAAAATGGTAGAAAAAAAAGTTTTTCTTATGAAATCAAGGCATCAATATCATTTATCCTAACAAGGAGAAGGTGTTTTTGGTTCCCAATCATGAAAACGGAGGAGATAAGTACGTGAATTCATGTTTATCCCAACTAATAGATAAACTTTGATTTTAAAAATTGGTGGGAAATAAAGTTTTTCTTATTAAACCAAAGCATCAATTTATTTGTCCTAATGAGCAGAATGAATTTATGGTGCCGAATCATTAAAAGAAAAGAGATTATTATGTGAATCCTTGTTTATCCCAATTAAAAGACGAACTTTAATTCTAAAAATGATAGAAAAAGAAGTTTTTCTTATGAAACAGTGGCATCAACATCATTTACCCTAATGAGGAGAATGTATTTACGATTCCTAATCATGGAAATAAAGAAAATTATTATGTGAATTCGTGTTTACCCAATTGATAGATGAACTTTGACTCTAAAAAATGGTGGGAAGTAAAGTTCTTCTCATCAAACCGAAGCATTAATTCATTTATCCCAGATAGTGGAATTAATTTATGGTGCCTAATAATTAAGGAAAGGAGATTATTATGTGAATCCGTATTTATCCCAATTGAATGACAAACTTTAATTCTAAAAATGATAGAAAGAGAAGTTTTTCTTATGAAAGCAAAGCACCAATATCATTTATCCCAATGAGGAGAATGTTGTTATGGTCCCTAATCATGAAAACAAAGGAAATTATTATGTGAATTCACATTTATAACAATTGATAGATGAACATTGATTCTAAAAAAGGGTGAGAGGTGAAGTTTTTCTTATGAAACCAAAGCTTTAATTTATTTATCCCAATGAGTAAAATGAATTTGTGGTGCTCAATCACTAAAATTAAAGAGAATATTATGTGAATCTGTGTTTATCGAAGTTGAAAGACGAACTTTAATTCTAAAAATGGTAGAAAAAAAGTTTTTCTTATGAAAGCAAAGCATCAATTCATTTATCCGAATAAGAAGAATATGTTTATGGTTCCTAATCATGAAAATAAAAGAAATTATTACCTGAATTCATATTTATCCCAATTGATAGATGGACTTTGATTCTGAAAAATGGTGGGAAGTGTAGTTTTTTTTATTAAATCAAAGCATCGGTTCACTTTTCCTAATGAGTAGAATGAATTTATGGTGCCCAATCACTAAAAGAAAGGAGTTTATTATGTGAATCCGTGTTTATCCCAATTGAAAGATGAACTTTAATTGTAAAAATAGTAGAAAGAAAAGTTTTTCTTATGAAACTAAAGCATCAATTCATTTATCCCAACGAGGGGAATGAATTTATGGTGCCTAATCCTTAAAAGAAAGTAGATTATTACGTGAATCCAAGTTTACCCTAATTGAAAGATGAACTTTAATTTTAAAAATGGTAGAAAAAAAGTTTTTCTTATGAAACCAAGGCTTCAATATCATTTATCCCAATGAGGAGAAAGTGTTTATGGTTCCCACTCATGAAAATGAAGGAGATTACTATGTGAATTTGCATTTATCCCAACTAATAGATGAACTTTGATTCTAAAAAATGATGGGAAATGAAGTTTTTCTTATTGAACCAAAGCTTCAATTCATTTATCCTAATGAATAGAATGAATTTACGGTGCCCAATCACTAAAATTAAGGATAATATTCTGTGAATCCATGCTTATTGAAGTTGAAATATGAACTTTAATTCTAAAAATGATAGAAAGGAAAGTTTTTTCTATGAAAGCAAAGCATCAATTCATTTATCCCAATAAGGAAAATGTGTTTATGGTTCCTAGTTGTGAAAATGAAGGAGATTATTACCTGAGTTCGTGTTTATCCTAATTGATAGATGGACTTTGATTCTAAAAAAAGGTGGGAAGCATAGTTTTTTTATGAAACCAAAGCATCAATTCACTTTTCCCAATAAGTAGAATGAATTTATGGTGCCCAATCACTAAAAGAAAGGAGATTATTATTTGAATTCATATTTATCCTAATTGAAAGATGAACATTAATTGTAAAAATGGTAGAAAAAGAAGCTTTTCTTATGAAACTAAAGTATTAATTAATTAATCTCAATGCGGAGAATGAATTTGTGATGCCCAATCATTAAAAGAAAGTAGATTATTATGTGAACCCATGCTTACCCCAATTGAAAGATGAACTTTAATTCTAGAAATGGTAGAAAGAAAAGTTTCTCTTCTGAAACCAAGGCATCAATATCATTTATCCCAATGAGGAGAAAGTGTTTATGGTTCCCAATCATGAAAATAGAGGAGATTACTATGTGAATTTATGCTTGCCCACTAATAGATGAACTTTGATTCTAAAAAATGATGGGAAATGAAGTTTTTCTTATTAAACGAAAGCATCAATTGATTTGTCCCAATAAGCGAAATGAATTTGTGATGACAAATCATTAAAAGAAAAAAGATTATTATGTGAATCCTTGTTTATCATAATTGAATGACGAACTTTAATTCTAAAAATGATAGAAAGAGAAGTTTTTCTTATGAGAACAAAGCATCAATTCATTTATCTCATTGAGAAGAATATGTTTATTGTTCCTAATCATGGAAACAAAGGAGATTATTATGTGAATTCATATTTATAATAATTGATAAACGAACTTTGATTCTAAAAAAGGGTGGGAAGTGAAGTTTTTCTTATGAAACCAAAGCATCAATTCATTTATCCCAATGAGTGGAATGAATTTGTGGTGCCCAATCATTAAAGGAAAGAAAATTATTTTGTGTATCTGTGTTAATCCCAATTGAATAATGGACTTTAATTCTAAAAATGATAGAAAGAGAAGTTTTTCTTATGAAAGCAAAGCATCAATTCATTTATCCCATTGAGGAGAATGTGTTTATGGTTCCTAATTATGAAAATAAAGGAGATTATTACGTGAATTCATGTTTATCCCAATTGGCAGATGAGCTTTGACTCTAAAAAATGGTGGGAAGTGAAGCTTTTTTTATAAAACCAAAACATCAATTCAATGATCCCAATGAGTTGAATGAATTTATGGTGCCCAATCATTAAAAGAAAAGAGATTATTTTGTGAATCCGTGTTTATCCTAATTGAAAGATGAACTTTACTTCTAAAACTGGTAGAAAGAGAAGTTTTTCTTATGAAAAAAAGCATCAATATCATTTATCCCAATGAGAAAACTATGTTTTCGGCTCCTAATCATGAAAACAAAAAAAATTATTACATGAATCCATGTTTACCCCAACTGATAGATGAACTTTAATTCTAAAAATTGGTGGGAAGTGAAGTTTTTCTCATCAACCCAAAGCATCAATTCATTTATCCTAATGAGTCTAATGAATTTGTGGTGCCAAATCTTTAAAAAAAAGGGAAATAGGGTTATTACTTGAATTCGTGTTGATCCTAATTGAAAGAAGAACCTTAATTTAAAAAATGGTATAAAGTGAAGTTTTTCTTGTGAAACCAATGCATTAATATCACTTATCCGAATGAGAAAAATGTGTTTATGGTTTCTAATCATGAAAAAAGGGAAAGAATTGCATGAATTCGTGTTTATTCCAATTGATAGATGAACTTTGATTCTTAAAAATGCTGGGAGGTGAACTTTTCTTATCAAACCAGAGCATCAATTCATTTATCCCAATGAGTAGAAATTTATGATTGCCTAATCATTAAAAAGAAGAGATTATTATATGAATCCGTGTTTATCCCAATTGAAAGACAAACTTTAATTCTAAAAAAGGTAGAAAGTGAAGTTTTTCTTATGAAGCCAAGGCATCAATAACATTTTTCCCAGTGAGGAGAATGTGTTTACGGTTCCTAGTCATGAAACGAAGGAAATTATTATGTGAATTCATATTTATCCTAATTAATAGACAAACTTTGATTCGAAAAAATGCTGGGAGGTGAAGCTTTTCTTATAAAACCAAAGCATTAATTCATTTATCCCAATGAGTAGAGGGAATTTGTGATGCCCAATCATTAAAAGAAAAAAGATTATTATGTGAATCAGTGTTTGTCCTAATTAAAAGATGAACTTTAATTCTAAAAATGGTAAACAGAGAAGTTTTTCTTATGACAGCAAAGCATCAATTCATTTATCCCATTGAGAAGAATGTGTTTATGGTTCCTAATCATGAAAACGAAGGAGATGATTATGTGAATTCATGTTTATAACATTTGATAGACGAACTTTGATTCTAAAAAAGGGTGGGAGGTGATATTTTTCTTATGAAACCAAAGCATCAATTCATTTATCCCAACGAGTAGAATGAATTTATGGTGCCTAATCACTAAAATTAAGGAGAATATTATGTGAATCCGTGTTTATCGCAGTTGAAAGATGAACTTTAATTCTAAAAATGGTTAAAAGAGAAGTTTTTCTTATGAAAGCAAAACATCAATTCATTTATCCCAATAAGAATAATGTGGTTATGGTTCCAATCATAAAAATAAAAGAGATTATTACTTGAATTCGTGTTTATCCCAATTGATAAACAAACTTTGATTCTAAAAAATGTTGGGAAGTGTAGTTATTTTTTATGAAACCAAAGCATCAATTCATTTTTCCCAATGAGTAGAATGAATTTATGGTACCCAATCACTAAAAGAAAGGAGATTATTATATGAATCCATGTTTATCCCTATTGAAAAACAAACTTTAATTCTAAAAATGGTAGAAAGAGAAGTTTTTCTTATGAAACTAATGCATCAATTAATTTATCCCAACGAGGAGAATGAATTTATGTGCCCAATCATTAAAAGAAAGTAGATTATTATGCGAATCCATGTTTACCCTAATTAAAAGATGAACTTCAATTCTAATAATGGTAGAAAGAAAAGTTTTTCTTATGAAACCAAGGCTTCAATATCTTTTATCCCAATAAGGAGAAAGTGTTTATGGTTCCTAATCATGAAAACAAAAAGATTACTGCATGAATTCGTGTTTGTCCCAATTAATAGATGAACTTTGATTCTAAAAAATAGTGGGAAATGAAGTGTTTCTTATTAAACCAAAGCATCTATTCACCTGTCCTAATGAGCGGAATGAATTTGTGGTGCTGAATCATTAAAATAAGAGATATTATGTGATTCCATGTTTATCGCAATTCAAAGAAAAACTTTAA
>JBBYHO010130574.1:26644-39942 GCA_038382025.1 Adansonia gregorii | reverse complement strand
AAACTGCTCGAACTTCAGACAGCTAATTCTATCTAGGCCCCTTTCATACAAGTGAAGCTTGATACGGGACCTTGGTGAACTGTACTCATCTCTTTTCTCTGAACAATTTTCTAACATCCTTGGACTTAACTAGAAGGTCATAAAAAATAAATAATAAAAATAATAATGTAAAAATTTCTTTATAAAAAAGGGATTATCGGGTGTGTGTTGCCAGGCGACGAGGAAATGAATGTTTGAAATGCCCAGGGACCAAATTGAACAACTGGTAACCTTTGGAATGTAAAAAAAAAAGGCTTTCATCAAATTCACAAAGATATATCTATACATTTCATTTGTATCGATACATTATCTGGTTTTGATTGTTCTAGGCATGAAGCATGCAGTTGTACAGATACAAGGCCATATTGTATCGATACAACGCCCATTGTATTGATACAATGTTAGCATTTATGGTTTTTTGTGGTTCTAGATGATGCTAAATTGATACAAACACCAAATATATCGATATTGCATGAGATTTTTCACTACGAGCAAGATTTTCACCAAAATTTTATTACATTTCACCTACCAAATGGCCTTGGATTAGTTCATAATCATACAAGAAGTATTTTACCAATATTTTTACATTAAAACATAAAAGCATAGATGAGTTTAATGTTCTAATTATGTTTGTGAATTAAATGGCATCTAGTTTGATTGGTTATTGACTATGCTGAGTCTAGCTCAATTGAAATTGAATTGGGTGTTATTTTTAGTTAGAGTTAAAAGCTCTTTGCAAGGAACCAAGATATGCCATTTTAGGTGGGGTTTTCTCTTGAAGGGCATGCAAACTGAGATTGTCCACTAAGTGTAGCTGAAATAATGCTCCGTTTGTATAAATAAATAATACATTGAATTATTAACATATTAAAATTTATATAAATATAAAACACATTGAATTATTAACATGTCAAAATTTATATTAAATATATAATACATTGAATACGATTACGAAAAACTAGCACGAACATGAACACTAAAAAAAAATTAAAATACAACATAATACAAAAAATAACCTAAGCATGACATAAATAGACAAACGTGTTAAAATTTACATAAATCGAATTAATAATATATTAAAATTTAGATAAATATATATGCATTGAATACAATTATAATGTAAAAATAACATGAACACAAACATAATGACACATGACATAAAGTTTTAAAATATACGTAACATATTTTTTAATGTTTATAATAAAATATTATATATACTTATTCTTTATATGATGTAAGTTATATAATATATAATATATAAAATATAAAAATAATATATATTATATAATTCAAAAAGGTTCAGGCTAGGTCTAGAGCCTAACTTAATTTTTAAACCAACGTTAATTTTTAGGTTATTTATATTCTGGGTCACTAAAGTCACAAACACTTAATTTCATCAAATTACATTATTAAACTTTTATTATTAATAAATTAGGTCATATACACTAATTTCATTAAGTAATTCTAACAAAAAAAAAAACTAACTCAACATGCACACTTGCTTATTTTTTATATCTCATCAAAATAATATCTAGTAGATATTTGTCACATATGCATGTTAAGTCAACTTTTTCCTTAGAATTACTTGACGAAATTAGTGTAAGTGACTTAATTTACAAATAAGAGAAGTTCAATGATGTAATTTGATGAAATTAAATGTTTGTAATCTACATGAAAGTTGATATTAAGTTCAGTGACCCAAAATGTAAGTAACCGATATTTTGCTCAAACCTATTTTACCATAACATGTTAGAATAGTTAGATAAAGAAAGATGCAATGCAACCACTAATCAATCAGTGAGGTGACAAATTTGAAATTATAGCCTCATTTAAAGAGCAGATTCCATTACTTGAAAAGAGTTGAATTGGTTTTACAGTAACACGTCCAATGAAATATAGATTCTGCAGGTTGATGAAACATTATGCTTGTATAAAGTAAGAAAGCCATTTTGACTGTCCATAATTCTACCCGTAAGCTATTCATTATGCCTATATGAAGTAAGAAACCTATAACACATTTACCATTCTTATCTCTAATTATACCACCAATCAAGGCAATATCGGGAGATCTTTTGGCTCCATATGTAATTAGAATAAACACTTCGGATTAAGATTTCTTCTAATAAATCCATTTTGATCCTCTAAAAACATGAGTGCAATCTATAAATACCTTTTTTCAGTTTATTTAGCAAGGTTTTTGGCAGAAGTGATAACATTTAGTGCTAACATATTTTCTCCTTGGAATAGTTCCATATTCTTACTTTTCCAAAGACCCCATAAAATAATTACAAATAGTACCCCTTAAAGAAGTTATTTCATTAAAATTTTTAAAATTAAATACAAATAATTTTATTTTTAATAAGCTGGAGATGAGCCTTATGGGAATGGAATTCAACAGATCTTTAACAGTTTAAAATGAAAATAAAAAGGGAAAAAATAAAATCTAAAATCTGAAAGTTAGAAAGATGGAAGGAATAAATCTTGATTAATTGATAAAATCCTCGCCACAATCAATACAAGGGTTGGATACCACTTTTAGTGATGAGAAACCTAAAAGATAAGTCTTACAAACTCGCTACCAAGAAAACTTGGATAAGAGCAAAATAGGAAAAAAATTGAAAAAAAATTAGAAATATTAGTAATCAGATTTGAATGACTTAAAAACAAGCATAAGGTCTCCTATTTCTAGTATAGGATTTGGGAAAAGCCTTTACAAGAAAAAGAAACTAAATCTTAAATAATTAATTAAGATATTGCTTGCTCACAAAGAAAATAACATAGTTAATGGAATTAATCCTTGCAAGCCAAGGAATTAAAACCTTTCTTAAAAAAAGAAAACTAAAAGCATTGGGGATTTAGTAATAATCTACATACCAAAACTGTCCTAATTTGGATGTTGCTGACTTTCTTGCTTAAGAAAACTTCTAGAATCTTTAAGCATCTTCTTTATCGAGTAAATAATACACCAAGTTGACTCTTTTAGCCTTGATTGTGTGATTAGGCCAACCATGATGTGGCACATTATTTCCCTCTTGTTTAGAAGGATTTGCCTACAAATATACACCATCTTTATCATCCAAAATGTCTTTCAAATAGGGTATATGATCTTAAACTTTGAACATGGTGCTCAAAATGTATTTTTTGAGTAAGTCAAGCTTATAAGCATTGTCGTTGACCTTTTTAAGGACTTTAAATGAACCATTAGCCCTTGACATTAGTTTAGACTTCCTTTGATTAGGAAACCTCTTCTTACGAAGATGAATCCACTCAAGATCTCTCGGTTTGAATAGAACTTGCTTTCTTTTTTTGTTTATAGATCTCACATAAGCTTTAATTTTTTTCTGGATTTGTTCCCTAGCTTTCGTGTGCATATTCTTCATCACTTGAGCCTTTTAGCTCTTTCTATATAACTCTTCTTACAAAATCAAGAGGTATAGTTAGGTTGAAACCATATACCACCTTAAAAAGAGAATGCTTAGTAGCACTGTGTACAATACGATTGTAAGCAACTCTACGTATGCCAAGCACTCATCCCAATTCTTTAGATTCTTGTTCACCACCATCTTAAGCAAAGTTGAAAGTGTTCTATTCACTACCTCAGTTTACCCATCAGCTTGTGGATGACAAGCTGTGCTAAATAATAACTTAGTTCCAAGCTTCTTCCATAAAGTCTTCCATTTATAGCTTAAAAACTTAGCATCATGATCAAAAACAATGCTCTTAAGAATCCCATACAATTGAAATATTTCCTTGAAGAACAAATCAGCTACATAGCTTGCATCGTCAGTTTTATGGCATGAATGAAATATGACATCTTTGAAAAACGATCTGCTAAAACCATTACTGAATCATTTTCCCAGGGTTTTTTAGGTAAACCTAAAATAAAATCCATACTTACATGTTTCCAGGGATGTTCAGGTACAAGCAAAGGCATGTATAACCCTTAGACCATCTCTTTGCTCTTTGCCTTTTTACACGTGATACATCTTTCTATAATTTAATGAAAAAAATACACCCAATTCCCTATCTACTCTTTAAAGGAAAAAAATGTAACAGCTAATGGATCGAGGTCACCTCAATAAAGTGCCACTTAACCCACTCACTGAGTCGATCACAACACCTAACAAACTCGCTTATTTATTCTTTTATGTTTATTTCGAACCATGAAAAAACAAAAACAGCATGAAAAACACCATGAAAAACATAAACCATAAATTTAATATGTTCTTGAATAACAAATTTAATATGTTCAAGAATAGTGCCTATTTTAATTTGCTGAGGTTGTATTAACTCGGTAAATTACTGGCCAATAAAAATGAGCTTTCAACACTTCTAATGTCTTTTTTCCACTAAAGTGTCTAGCAAAATCCCCACTGTGAGCTTCACATACCAAAAGCTCTCGAATTGAACAAAAAAGAATACATAATCGGCTAGACTTGAAGAGAAACCCTTTATGTTGAAAATAACCCTTTGTTGCTCCCTTTTGCGCACTCTTTCTAGATCTTTACGAAGTGTGGTTCTTTTTGTACAACTTTATCATCAAATTAAACCTAATTAATCTTGTATTAAGCATGGAGAATAGTGTGTACCTATATAAAAGTGCATCGACTACAATGTTGACATCCCCTTTGCTGTACTTAATTATGTAGGGAAATGTCTCTAAGAACTCCACCCAGTTGGCATGTCTTCTATTCAGCTTACTTTACCCCTTTAAATGTTTCAATGACTCATGATCTGTATGAATCACGAACTCCTTGGGTAATAAGTAATGTTGCCAAATTTCTAATGCCTGAATCAAGGCATAAAACTCCTTACCATAGTTGAGTACTTAAGATAAGAGCCTTCTTAACTTCTTGCTAAAATAGTCAATGGGATGCTTATCTTGCTTAAGAACAGCTTTAATCCTAACTCCTAACACATCATGCTCCACTTCAAAGGTCTTAAAGAAATCAAGTAATGCTAGTATGGTAGCCAAACATAACTTCTCTTTAATTAAGTCAAAACTTCCTTAATCAAGTCAAAACTTCACTGTGCTGCCTCAGTCCACTTAAACTTCATTTCTTTCTTCATGCACTCAGTCAAATAAGCTAGGCCAATGCTGTAATTTTTCATAATATGTTTATGAAAGGATGCCAAGCTATGAAAACTCTAGATGCCAACAGCATTAATGGGAATTGGCCACTCTTTGATAGCTTTAACCTTCTCTTCATCAACCTCTACTCCATTTTGTAAAATGACATAACCAAGAAAAACTTAACAATCTTTGCAAAAGGTGCACTTGTTAAGGCTGGCAGATAGCTTTTCTTCTTTAAGCACTTCAAACACCAATGTAAGATGCTCTATATGTTCATCAAAACTCTTACTATAAATAAGTATGTCATCACAAGTAACAACAACAAAATGACAAATGTTTTTTTTGCAAAACATGGTTCATTAGCCGCATAAATGTTCTAGGAGCATTGGACAAGCCAAAGGGCATAATTATCCATTATATAACCTAAACTTAGTCTTGAAGATTATTTTCCATTCATTATCTTCTTTTATTTGAATCTAATGGTATCAACTATTGAGATTAATCTTTGAAAAGATAAAGGAACCATGCAACTCATCCAACATGTCATCAAGTCATAGGTTAGGATAGCGGTATTTGATTGTAATCTTATTGACAACTTTGTAATATGCATCGATCCATCCTTCTTTGGCATTAAAAGAGTTGGTACTGTACACGGACTCATTAACAAAGCCTTTCTCTATCAACTCTGTTACTTGCCATTCGAATTCCTTAGCCTTTTTTAGGTTGCAATGATACATTGGTCTATTGGGCAAAGCCAAACCAGGTATACAACCAATTTATTGCTCTATTCCACGGATTAATGGTAACTCTTTTAGAAATTCTTTCGATAAAACATCTAAAATTCTTTTAATGTCTTATCTAATTTTGGATGGACAGCTCCATCTTTACCAGAAATCTCTGTAATTATTAACAAGTAAACAATCTTATTGGCTATTAGAGCATGTTTTACCTCCCTTTTATTGGCAAATGAGCTCACCTTCATTACTTTATTGATTGCTAACTAGACATGTATTACTTAGGAAGGACTGAAAGGTGTTAATAGCACATGTTTACCATCCTTAGAAATAGAATAGGTGTTTGCATGCCTATGATAAGTAACTTTTTCGTCAAATAGCCAAGGTCTTCCAAGAAACATGTGACTAGCAATCATCGATACACATCATACATTACTTTATCCTTATACCTTCCTATGGTAAACAGCACCTTCTCCTATTCTATAACCTTTATGTTTCCTTTATTTTTTAGCTACTACAAATGATAAAGACGTGGATGTTCAATAGTAATGAGGTTTAGTTTATTAGCCAATGTAATAAAAGCTACATTAGTGTAACTCTCTCTATCAATGATTAAACCATATACCAGTCCCAAGGCATTCAAAACACTTAATGTCATGGCTTTTTATTGAAGGTTAGGAATTTTTAACTTTTTTTTTCCCTTTTTCAACCATAATCACTTTAGTGAGATTTTTTTCTTCAAATTTTGTGACATTTTAGAAATATGGGATGAAGAAAAAGACAAGGTGTAAGGTTCACTTACCCTAGACGTGTCTCTCTTGCACTACCTTTTAATCTTCATAGCCAATGTAATCATATCATCCAATGTGCCATATGGTTGTAACCCTATTAAATATGTAATTTCCTTAAGTAACCCATTAATGAATCTTGCAATGGTTTGTTCTTGAGCCTTTTGTAGATTACATCACATCATTAACATCTCAAATTCTTTCACATGATCTTTAATACAATTGGCTCCTTGTTGCAAAGTTTGTAACTTGAAAATGACTCTTGCTTTTAGTACTAAGGTACAAACTTTTTTTCCATAAGCACTTTTATAAGCCTCCATGTCAAAATTGGGTTTTCTCTTTCATGCCTTCTTTGTACCTTCACATTCTCCCACCATAGATTAGCATAATCAGTAAACTGTAGAGCGGTGAGTTTTACCTTTTTATCATTAATGTATTCTTGACACTCAAAAACTTTCTCAACATGTTGTATCCACTCTAAGTACTTTTCAGAAGAGCTTGTTACATGAAAAGGTGGAATCTTTATCTTGATATTGTCAGAGCTTCTTAGCTACCAACGTTGCCTTAGTGCTTCTTTAGGTTTATCTTATATGCCAATATCATTATGCTCATCACTCTTATCATGATAAACCCTTCATCATTGCAGCTGATTGGGTTATGGTTGATTCACGACCAATTTTTCCACGATACACACAAGCTGACCAATGGGTGTACTAAGCTCTTCGTTACTGCATTCAAGGGCTACAAGATGAGCTTGTTCAAAGCTCATTCGTTGCTGCAATCTTGAATTTGGTGGTGTGTAGGTCTTACTACATTCTGACATGGTGTTTATCACTCCAAACCTAAAAAACGTTAGCTCTGATGCTAATAATAACCAGCTTTATTAGATAGAATTTAATGGAAACAAATCTCTAACAGTTCAAAATGAAAATAGAAGGAAAAAAATAAAAATCTAAAATCTAAAAAGTAGAAGGATGGAAGGAGTAAACCTTGATTAATTGATAAGAATACTCACTATAATCAATATAAAGGTTGGATGCCACTTTTAAGGTGAGAAACCTAAAATATAAGTTTCAAAAACTTACCACCAAGAAGACTTGGATAAGAGAATAAGAACTGAAAATAATCAATAGCTTTATTAATCAACTTTGAATGACTCACAAACAAGCATAAGGTCCTTTATTTATAGAAGAGGGTTTAGCCAAAGGCCTTTGTAAGAAAAGAAAACTAAATCTTAAATAATTAATTAAGTTATTACTTGCTAACAAAGAAAATAAAATAGTCAATGGAATTAATCCTTGGAAGCTAAGGAATTAAAACCTTTTTAAAAGAAGGGAACTGAAAGCCTTAGGAATTAAGTAATAATTTGCAGACCAAAACTTTCTTAATTTGGATGTTGCTAACTTTCTTGCTCAAAAAGACTTCTAGAATCTTCAAGGATCTTCCATGTCGAGCACATAATACATAAGTTGACTATTTTAGTCAATGATCATGTGATTAAGCCTGTACACTCGAAACTCTTCCTCCTTTGGGTCAGTTAACTTGGGCCAACCATGATTTGGTGCATCTTCTGGTATCATATAATTTATTTACAATGTATAGATTTGTACTATCAGAGCATCAAATATAAATCCAAGATTAAATAGAATGACGACACCTAAAATTTATTATAATACAATCTTACAATTATGTTTAGTTGAACGAGAAAAAATTGGCACATACGCAAAAAAGTTTCAATTCTCAATATGTTACAGTGATGTGTCAATTTTTGTTTAATCCAACTAAAATAATATTAAGATTTAAATATAAAATATATTTGGTAATATGCTTCCAATATTAAATAATTCATCCACTGTATTTTTTCAAAATTGGAGTTACTTTTGAAATATAAAAAGTCATATTTTATTATTAATTTTTCTAATGAGTATTTTGAATATTATTTTTATGTTATTATATTGCCTAATATTTTCTCTAATATATCAAAAATCAATATACTAATTATCAACAATTATATTTAATTAGAAATTTTACTTTAAATAAAATATTAATTAATTTAAAAAATATATTTTTATAAATACCCATTAACATAACTGTTTTATTTACTATATCATCTCTTCTAATTACTTCTAGTAGACACTCCCTAAAACAACATTTAAACTTCTTCGAAAACCATTAAGATTGTCAAGACATGGCAATTTTTAACGCCACTTGGATCCATTGACATTTAGTAATCTTAGTAGATCTAATAATATTAAATATTAGTATACAAATATGATTTTGATAATGTAATTAAAAGAAGATGCAACACAAATACATGTCTTAAAAAGTATATAATACAAATTATTAGCAAATCAAAATTTATATAAATATAAAATATCTTCAATAGTAATATCTGCGATACAACAAAGACTGTAAACTTGACACGAATATACGACTTGCTAGATATGAACTCTACAACTCTACTCATCTATTAAGGCATAATAAACTTTCTGTTATTTCTACAAAACACCGTTTAGAATTGTGTCAAGGCCAATTGTATTGTAGGGAATAAGAAACAAAAATGTGGCACTTTAAAGTTTTCCTTAGAGCGGATACAAACTTTGAGAGAGAAATAAGTCAAAAGATGAAGAAATATCAATTAGATTTTATTGATCCAATTTGGAATGTATGCAAAAGTTGGATAATCAGCCATCAGACTAGTTTATTTAGATTAGAACTAGGTCAAGTCATAAATCTCTTTCGAGTTTTGATTTGATTAAGACAATGGTCAGCTCCTTCCATATTTATTAAAGTTCCATAGCACTTTGTTTAAGGTTGATGTAGACCTATCCAAAAGGTAGGGTAATCTGTCTAGTTGGATAGATTTGGTCTCTATTAGATGAGGTCTGGATTTCATTTTTTGTGATCAACTTGGATCATTATTCATATGATAAAAAATATTTTTATTTAAATTTAATTATAAAAATATATTAATACAAAAATATTTTGTTAATTTTCTTCAATAATGATTAATGCCTATAGGTCGTGTTGGACCAAATTTGGACTTGGGTAAAAAATTCAATAAAAATTTCTAATCGTGGCCTACTTATGAATAGTTCCATTCTAATGTAAGAAAAACACAATTGTTTAATCAAGAATTAAATTCTTTTTCATATTTTGTTGAGGATTAATTAAGAGAAAATAAAAAATTTTAAGTCAATTGAAATTTCCAGTCTATGATTTTAGTTAAATTACTGCCCATTCTTAAGAAGGTTTTTCCCTTCTTGAGCATGTTGAATTCTATTTGAGGTTAAACATTAAAAGAAGTAATGGTTTAGTACAACCTAGTTTATTGGTTCTTAGGATAAAGATTTATCGTAAATTGTAAACTCTACGTTTATACTTTCTACTCTATGAGATTAGCCTTCTACATATATGATTGTATGATTGTTGTCCAAGATGATCTAATAATTGGGAAACTGAAAATTTTTAAATTTAGCTACTTATACTTTAATCTTGCATATTTAATTCCCCACATTCTTGTAAATATTTTTATGTCTCATATTATATATATAACTCAATTAGAGCATCTAAAAGCAAGTAAAAATTAAAGTATAACATTTCTTATATAAAACCATTAGTAATCTCAAGTCTAATAATCATTTATGCAATCATCACATGAAAATGTTGCCAATGAAAGTAAATGAACCAAAAATGAGACTCTGACATCAAGTTAGGTAAAATTAACAAGATCAATTACTTGTTTTGTAAGAAAAATCATAACATTGTATTGATTTTAACAATTTATATAAATATGACTTGCTTTTATAATAAACACATCATTTTAAGCTCAAGTTTCAATCGATAAGATCAATTACTTGCTTTGTAAGAAAAATCATAACGCTACATCAGTTTCAATCATTTATATTAATGTTTTTTTTTCATTGCACCCTATGCACAAAATTAAACAAAAATACGTACAAAATTATTACTCAATATTGCAATTATTAAACACAAAATTATATGAAAACAAAAAAAATGGAAATAAATGAAATACAATTTACCGATTGAGTCAATGTTAGAAACCTCTGACCTTAAGATATTTATAGCCTGCCTATTTAGGTGCTTGACAGATATCACAGTACATTTCCTAAGTCTCTTCGATTATGTTACAGATTGAAAGCACTGTCATCAATTGCAATACTACAAATCAAGAAGATGCAAAATTTCTCTATTAAACACAAATACGATAAAAACTAGAGGAGGGAAGTTGGAATTTTTGGTAGAAAAGAATTTCAAATAGACATTAATGCCAAAAAATTGTAACACAAAACTTAAAAATCGTACAGACAAATAACCATTCAAAAAAACTATTCAAAGAAACATGAAAATTTGGACAAAACCAAAACTATTTTAACCAAACAATAGTTGCTCTTAGGCTAGGCTATAAAAATTAGAATGGGTTGGTCTCCTAAAAGTTAAAGCTTATTCGACCTTTAACCCAAGTTTATGGCCATAAGGCTTGGCCTAGCCTAACTTGACTTAGTGCGTGTATTTGTGGTCAAGCTTGTGTAGGCCTAAACTCTCACACAAAAGTTTGGATGCCTTTTAGGACCCAACATCACATCGAAACCATGCATTTAAATACTAGATGTATTAGCACTTATGTCTCTAATGTAGGATTTGATGCCACCCAACACCACCAACCAATTTTCTTCCTTTTCATATGGACATAATCAAATTAAATTTTCATTCACCATAGATATCAATTGTGTACTATTAAGATATACCATGTTTCTTGGTATATGACCTCTATATAGCATATGACTAACTCGATATTCGTATATCTATTTCGTATTTATCCACCTTTAAAATGTCTATTACAAATTGACTTAGAATATGATAAAATAATTATGGAGTTTTGAATCAATATAAGTAGCTTTTAGCTTTGAACCTTCCATAGCGATAACTATTAGATTTGCTCGGCTAACTTGTGAATATGATGTCTTCATCTATAAACCAAGACAATAGGTGTTGCGTAATCCTTCTTCAAAATCTCTTAGTTCTCATGGTTATGTTCATTTTGGCCCTAAATGCGTCTTGGTTTCTATGAGTATTCTAGATAATTTAGCTTTATCAATTCTTATAGAAATGACTACATTTCACACTTATATAGGTGATCTCTTGTTAGAAGTATTATGCAATACCTTATTTGATTTCATCAAGCTATAAGAATCATTAAAAGCATAGCTTAGTCTAACTTTTTTACAAACAGCATTGATTTACTATAGAAATGGGTAAGAGTGTTTAACTCTTTTTGTGTTTATACTAGGACAACATAATCTAGTTGTCTTTTTAAACTTAGATCTTAGGATCTTTAATGAACTAGGCTAGGTTGCCATAATGTAACTTTTAATTTATAGGGCCTTATTCCCTATGATGATTTATAAACTTGCTCTCTAGTTATCTTTTGTTAGTAGATCTATAACATTGTCCCTTGTTATTACATAACCAATAGAGATAATTCCATTATAGAACAATTATCTCACGATATTATGTCTTTGATGAATGTGTCAAGATTTATCATTATTCAAACTACTCTGTGCCCTATCAATTGCAGTGCCCTACCAATTGCAGATGGCTATTGCAATCTATGCATATTGCTGGCACAAATTTCAACCAATGTGGAATAGCTTTTAAAAGATTCTACACTTATTTTACCTCTTCTTTAGCGTTATCCAAACCTATAAACTCAAATTTCATTGTGGATCTAGTTATACAATTTTGTTTAGAAGATTTCCAAAACACTATAACTTCTCCAGTAGTAAAAACAAGTTCGCTAATGAATTTTGAATCTTTTGTATCGAGTATCTAATTTGCATCATTGTATCCTTTAGGTATAGCTAGATATCTCATATAGTGCAGTCCATAATTCAAAGTGTATCTTAAATGTTTAAGTACCGTTACAGTGTCCTTTCAATGATCTTTTCCATGATTACTTGTAAATCTGTTGAATTTACTAATTGAGTAAGCTATATGTAGTCTTCTTGCAGTTCGTGAGATACATGGGAATACTAATTATCTATGAATACTCTATCTGAGATATTCCATTACCAAGGTTCTTCATTAGATGTAAATTAATATCTGTGGGTGTTTTGGCTATATGAGTATCATTTTTATTAAATTTCTCAAGGATCTTATTAATATAATGATCTTAAGTTAATACCAAGCCATCTTGTGATTTAGAAATTTTAATTCCTAAAATCACATCCACTACACCAATATCTTTTATATTTAATTTTTTTAGTCAACTCTACTTTGGTAGCATAGAAGGATCTAATCATTACTACTATCTAAAATTAACATATTGTCTACGATAAACAAATAATGAGATAGCCCTTATATGTATTCTTTATTATATATACACATTTATCATATTCAATAATGCAAAACCATTTAACAACCTTGTTTTCTCAAGTTTCTTATGCCATTGTTTTAGTGCTTGCTTTAAACCATATAATAGTTTAACAAGCCTACACACCTACTTTTTCTGACCCTTAACCATAAATCCTTTAAGTTATTCCATATAGATTTCTTTGTCTAAATCCCCATGCAAAAAAAATTATTTTAACATCTATTTAGTGTATTTTGAGATCATTCAAAGTTGCTATAGCTATTAATATT
>JBBYHO010130574.1:0-14715 GCA_038382025.1 Adansonia gregorii | reverse complement strand
ACTTTAAGCTCACTATCTTAATAGACAGCTCAGTAAATTTCCTGGTCTCAGCTGTCAACAAGTTGATTGCATCTATAGTATATTAAAAAATATTTCCCACTGTTTTTCTTGAAAGGTGAAAGTTATCCATTCAGACAAAAAAAAAAAAGCGTAACAGTCGTTCAGAAGCTATTATCATACCTTGTAACATGTTTAAATATTTATATAATACAAATATTAAAAATAAATATTTAAAAAATGAAAAGCATGAATAACATAATATGCAATCAAAAAGAACTTAATAACTATCCAAACACTATTATCCTTATAATAGTGAGATAAAGGAAGCTGCAACTCTACCGCTAACTATTCAACGAGGTGAGAAATTAGAAATTGTAATATCATTAACAGAACAGACTCTATCACTTGAAGAGGATTTAGTTGGCTCCGCAACAACACGTCCGACAGAAAATGGAGGTTCTCTTGGTTGAGGAAGCGTTACGGTCTCGCCTCCCAACATGAGAATCACAGATGACATGGTAGGTCTGTCTGCTGGGTCTTCTTGCACGCATAATAGCCCAATATGGATGCATTTAAGTACCTGACTAGCCACGCACGACTGAGCAAGCAACGGATCTATTAGCTTCATTCCTTGACCTTTAGACCATAGTTTCCATGCCTGTAATGTTCTGTAAAATTAGATATTGTACAACCGTCTATGATTTGCAGACAAAGGATGAAAACGTACAAACGTTAGGAGGCTTTCACCGCACTCCCAAAGATGAAAGCCATTATTCCTTTTGCCGGTTATTATCTCCAACAAGAGGACTCCGAAACTGAAAACATCGGATTTTACAGAAAAAAGACCTTCCATTGCATACTCCGGTGCCATATATCCACTGTTTCAGTTCAGAGGAGTAGATAAAATCAGTTAAGATAATGGAAATATCATAACCAAGAAAACATAAGCTTGAACATTGTGCCCGTATCACTTTCTTAGAAGCATATGTTTGCTGTCCCACGAAAATTTGAAGATTACAAGGAACCAAGGACAGGAATACCGAACACACACATAATCGGTAATATGAAATTTTTAAAAAATTAAAATACGAGTATGACAAGAATAAATACTATTTTTATATAATAAAATACAATAACGACGTAAAATTAATATCTTTTTATTAAATATTAAAATATAAATAATTTTTTTATTTTTTTAAAATTAATTTCGAATTTAAAAATATGAATGTACAAAAACTTAGCTAAATTTCAAAAGTCAGAAAGCTCTAAATCATCATATTCTAAATTATTTGAACGAGAGTTCTTTTTTCCTCCTACTTTCTCATCTTGTACCATCTCTGTTTTCTTTTTCTTTCGTTCGTTAATACTTTGTTTTCTACCCCCCCTCTTCCCCTATATTTAACTCTCCATTCTTGATGTTTATTCATTTGATTTCGAGCATTTGAATTTTTTAAGGTAAAATGCAAAAAAGAAGAAAAAAAGAAAAATCATTTGTGTTTGGTGATATCTTATTTAAGTTTTAATCGTGTTTGATTTTATTTTTATTTTTTATATGTCCGACATATATTCTGTCCTGTCGAACATGTGTCAAACACTTGAGCACTCACCGACACAGAGTGTCCACGCTGTATGTGATAGAGACGATTATAAAATTAATGACAGAGAATAGCCATGTTCCTCTGCATAAGAAAACCTGAGCAAAGACTATGATATGATGTACTATTTTTTTCATTTTACAAGTTCAGTGCTAATTATTTATTTTCAATCAAATTTGTACTGACACAAATGCAATATAAAAAGAATCAAAGGTCAACTAATTACTGAAGAACCGACGCTGGCCGAAAAACAAAGAGCCGTGGGCCTAAAAGTGCATGGCTTAGTGAGATGAAAGGATATAAGTGAACTTACTATGTTCCAACCACTCTATTTGTATTTGCTTGGCTTTGATTTCCATAAAAAATTCTTGCCATTCCAAAATCAGATATCTTTGGGTTCATCTCATGGTCTAGCAAAACATTGCTAGCTTTAAGATCCCTGTGAATAATTCTAAGTCGAGAATCTTCATGTAAATACATGAGGCCTCGGGCAATGCCATTAATAATACTAAGGCGCTTTTGCCAATCCAACTGCACACCAATGCTTGAATCTGAAAGCAATCCCCCAAAAATATAAATTAGTTGATTCTCTTACCATATTTCAAGAAGAATCCGATTAACAACATAATGAAAGCAGAAATGAAAATTTTCTGTTTAAGAAGCAAACCGAAGAGGAACACATCTAGGCTTTTATTGGGCATGAATTCATAGACAAGCAGTTTTTCGTTTTCCTCCAAGCAGCAGCCCAGGAGTCTTACAAGATTTCTATGTTGTAGTCTAGCGATTAACATGACTTCATTCTTGAACTCATTCAACCCTTGGCCAGAATTTCTTGAGAGCCTCTTAACTGCAATTTCTTTACCATCTGCCAACTTACCCTGAAAAAAGCATGAAAAAACAACATAAGCGAACTAATTAAAATATAAATTTTCTTTTCCATCTCGCTTTTGTGGTGCTGTGAATGGTTTCAGATATCAAACATACCTTGTATACAGGGCCAAATCCACCTTCTCCAAGTTTATTTTCATCACAAAATTGTTGGGTTGCTGCATGTAAAATATCTAACTGAATCCAAGGAAGCTCCTGAGATTTCACCCCGTGCTCACCATGAAGATTTTTATTTGAGTAATCGTCACCTACTCTTCTTCCTAATTCGAGTAACTGAACTTCTTGGCTACTATGATCTTTATTCTCTTCAAGAGAAAAAAATTAGTTGGCTTAAAAATGTGTCAAGCAGAATTGAAGTTGAAGTAAGATCCAATCATTCAATGCATTACCTTGAAATTTTCCCTTTCTCCAAAGGAAGACACCTCCACAACAGACAATGATTACAACAAAAGTCGCCGATAAACTTGCGCTGATAGCAATCCATTTTGATTCGCCTTGTTTGCTGCCTTCTAAGGGGCATAGAAAAGTCTGTATTAGTTTACTCCAAAACAAACTTCTCTTTCAGTTGATTTTAGTGGAATAAATTTCTGTATTCCTCTTATTGTTTCTAATTCTACTTGGCAGATATTAATTTGCACTTTGCAGGTCTTTATGGATGAAAATTTTCAGTAATTCAAAAAAAAAATATGTAGTTAAAAAGTAGGCAGGTTTAAAAATTCTCCGCCAGGGGCGATTAAAGGGGCAGGTGGGGGCCTTAGCCCTTTGCCCTTGGCACCGTCAAATTCCCTAGATTTTTTTTCAATTATTTAACTCAAAAATTATTAGAAACTTAATTTTAGCTCCCAAGACTTATAATTTGATACTCTGTTATCCAACCCTAAACATGAATTCTTAACTAGTAATGCAACTGAGGCCCAGCTCTAGTCAGTTTATCATTATAATTAATAAGCATAAAAAATATTTAAAAGAAGAGGGGAATACATAAACATAGAACTAAACTTAGTTAGTTCATACTACGACCCTTAAAAATCTAAGTTTAAGTCTTGCTTAGGCAACCCTTTCGTTGTTCCAACTTGCAGCCTCTTTAGTGTGTGTGCGTGTGTGTGTGTATATCTATATATATATATATATATATATATATATATAACATTGTTCTGCTATCATTTCTAACTTACGCATAGAAGAAAAGCTTATATAATCCAAGAAAACTCAGGATGGGTATTCTGATTTCAGCTTTTCAGCTTCTTTTCAGGTTTGGACCCAGGCAAACTTGGGATGTGAAATATAACTGATTAATACTTCACAGATGGGCATTGAGCTAAGTTGTCTATTAAACAAAATATATTAGTGGAAAAATTGGAAAATCCTTTGCTACCATAGGGGGAAAAAAAGAATTGCCTAATGATAAACCTGCTTGACTTACCTTCATTCTCAGGTGGGGGTCCTGGTGGAGCTGATGGGTTGCCAAAGAACCGGTTCATTTCATACCTTATATAACAACTTGGATTTAAAACTCGCCATCCTGTTTTCCCTATGCAGCAATGCTGTGTTACATTTAACAAATTTCTCAAACAAGAAGAACAGTCAGCAACATTTAGGTCTCTTCTGCACTGCACGAGACCATATCTACGCCCTGACCCATCTCCCGCTATCATTTCGTTTGTTTCAAACATATCTCTCGCATAAGGAGCACGATCAACTAGAGAATAAATGAAGCCCAGGGTACCAATATTCCCTTCATCAGGTGACGTATTATTCTGAGCATTCCACATTAGCTCATATGGATGAAGCTGCAACTGGCCAAAAAAGTTGATGTTCGAATAGCGTAACATGCATTGATCATACCCAATGATTGCTATTTTATCAGAAGGGCAGTTTTGTGTGACTCTTTGAGCAGCATCTTTGACACAAGCCTGGCAAACGTTGCTTGCAACATCAATTCGGCAAATGAAGAGACTATAAATTCCATTTAAGCTATCATTATAGAAGCTGTGGTTGAAAGATTTAGAAGATATAGAATCCAGGAGAGCAGTAAGGTTAGATTTATAACTGCCCGTAGCTGTCTCATTATCTGGACCTAAACAATGGTGATATAAATATAGTGCCGATGTTGATGACTGGCAAGTGATGAAGCTAATAAGCCCAAAGATTGTTATCAAGCATAAAGGCAAGGTTCTGAGTTTGCAAAGGAGAGTCATTGTTTTTTTCATGCTTCAATGCTAAATGGGTTGATGAAGAATAAAGGATTTATTCCTGGGCTCTGGGCTAGTGAATTCGTCTTAAGAGAATTGATTTTTCAAAACTTAGATTGAAGTTGTCACCCAAAACACGTCTTTGTCCATCTTGCATGTCATCCCGTTGATTCCTTCACCTTAATAATCTAAAAGCTTGAGGATGGGGGGAAAAAACAAATGGTTGGCTTCAGATTTCCTATCCTTGAAATGAAATAAACCAATAAATAATCTCAGTGTGTTTTAACCAAGCAACGATGACGTCATTTAAAATTTATCGTGCGTTGATTCATTAGAATATAAAGAAAAGATGAACAGCCTTCATTTACCATGATGTTCTGGCGAGCTTTTTCAATCCTTTTCTTGGTTTGGATGTGAACAAAGTCCAAGGGAACTGCAGAACTGCACGCCAACAATTTGACCTGCTGGGTTTGCCTTTACACCTTTATCTAACTAGGAAAGTGGTTCGGATCTTCACCAGACGACTTTTCCTAAGGAAAATTAAAAAAAAAAGAAAGAAAAGTTCAACAGAAGTTTTGGGCAATATCATTTTTTTTTCCATGAATTAACTGTTCAAATTCAACAATTTTCTTTTTTTTTTTAGTTTTAATCAATTATTCAAATTGAACAATTTTCTATATTTTTTATTTTTTTAATCTTAATTGACTATTCAAATTCAACAATTTTCTATCTTTTATTTATTTTTTATTCTTTATTAAGTATTCAAATTCAACGATTTTCATTTTTATTTTTAATCTTAATTGACTATTCAAATTCAACAATTTTCTATCTTTTTTATTTTTCTAATCATTACTGAGTATTAGATTCAACAAATTTTCTATCTTTTTTTAATCTTTATTAACTATTCACATTCAACAATTTTCTATCCTTTTAATTTTTTTTAATCTTCTTCTGGTTGCCTAAGGCTAGGATTGTCATCTATTAATCCAAAAACTCATTAAAAACTGGAAATATTTAGTTTACCTGCCATCTCAATTAGGAATTAGGTTTTGGTCATTGGGGTCGTACTTGGACAACAAGCGTGGGTTTTATATGGGCCCTGGTTGGACCCTACCAGCTTCCAAAGTGAGTGAAGTTTGAACGTCACAGGGAAAGAAAAAAGGGCTCATTATTGTTTCGTGATTGAATCCTAAGGTCTATTTGCCTATGTGTTGGTTGTCGTTTAACTATTGCTTAGTCCTTGCATCGCTTCGATGTTAAATAGCGTTGAGCGTTTAAATAGGGATTGTATCATGACGTTATTAATCATTATTAACGATTTTAATATATTTTGTTATTGATATTTGAAGATTGACATTATCATAATTATTATTGATAATATTTATCATATTTATAATCGTAATAAACATAAGACAATCATGATCGTATTTTAAATTTTTGATTTAATATTAAAATTAAAATATTAACATCGTAAGATTTTAAGATATTAAACATATGTATATACCAAAAAAAACTGTTGGTTCAATAGCAAATGACTAAAAGTATGAGACTAGATTACAATTTGCCAAGTGTTATACTCAAAATAACAGAAATAACATGTTACAAAAAAAATAGTTTTTAAAAAAATATAACAATAGACTAACTAACTTGCAATTTTTTATAATATTTTTTATAATTTTTATTTGTATGTTTTCTGTGATTTGTTGAATGAAATTTTCTATAAATATTTTTTTAAATATTTAATCTTTCTATATCTTAATATATTTATAATATAAATATATCATATTCTATGACATGAATAGATAAATATATCAAAATTTACATAAAATAAATAATTAAAATATCAAAATTTATAGAAATATATATTAAATTGAATAAAATTGTGATATAAAAAAACTAATACAAAAACGATGACATGTGATAAATTAAAAGTTATTTGAATATTATCAATTTAGACCTAACAATATTAAATATAACATAAGAAAAATAATTAAAACATGATGCAACACAAAAAATAATTTGAATACAACACTAATAGACAAAGCTATCAAAATTGACTTAAATCTAATTATTAACATATCAAAATTTATATAAAATTAGACACAAAAAGCTAGCACGAACATGAAAACTAGAAAAAAATTAAAACACAACACAATAAAAAAATAACTTAAGCATAACATAAATAGATTGAACGTGTCAAAATTTATATAAATCAAATTATTAAAATATTAATATTTATATAAATATATAATATATTTATACAATTATGACATAGAAATGACACGTAGATGAACATGATGGCACATGACACAAAATTTTAAAATATAGATAATATTTTTTTTAATGTTTATATTGTAACATTATATATATTTATATTTTATAAGATATAAGTTACATAATATATAAAATATAAAAATTATATATATTATATGATTGAAAAAGGATCAAGCTAGGTTTGGGCCCAACTCATTTTTAAAGCAAATCTCATTTTTTTGGGTAACTTATATTTTAAGTTGTTGAACTTAATATTAATTTTTATGTAAGTCACAAATATTTAATTTTATTATATTACATCATTGAACTTTTATTATTAATAAATTAGGTTATTTATGCTAATGTCATTAAGTAATTCTTAAGAAAAAATAACTCAATATGCATACATGATTTTTTTATTTTTATGTATCATCAAGATAGTATTTGACAAATATATATCATATATGCATGTTAAGTAAACTTTTTCATTAGAATTGATTAACGAAATCAGCATTAGTGACTTAATTTATAAATTATAAAAGCTTAATCATATAATTTGATAAAATTAAATGTTTGTAATCTACATGAAAATTGATATTAAGCTCAATTATCCAAAATGTAAATTACTAATTTTTTGCCAAATCCATTTTGCTACAACACATTAGAATAATGAGATTGAAGGAAAATGCAATGCAACCACTATCCAATTAGCAAGGTGACAAATTTGAAATTATAATCTCATTTACAGAACAAATTCCATCATTTGAAGAGGTTTGAGTTGGTTCTACAACAACACGTCCAACAAAAAATATATATTCTATTGGCTGAAGAAGCATTATGCCTATATGAAATAAGAAAAACCTGCTCTAGCTCTCCATAATTCTGCCTGTGCGCTATTCATTATGCCTATATGAAGTAAGAAACCTGTAACCCATTCACCATTCTTATCTCTAATTAAACCTCTAGTTGATGCAGTGCCACGAGATCCTTTACCGGCTCTATCTATAATTAGAATAAACACTTCCGATGGAGTTTTCTTCCACTGTGTCCATTTCGGTCCTCTATAAATATAAGAGTGCAATCAAGACATAGCTTTTTCAGTCTATTTAGCAAGGTTTCTGGCAAAAGTGATAACATTCAGTGCTAACAGCATTTTTCCTTAGAATAACTCCATATTCTTATTTTTCCAAAAACCCCATAAAATCATTACAAAGAGAACCCCTCAAAGAAGTCATTTTATTAAAAATTATTAAAATTAAATACAAATAATTTTATTTTTTATAAGTTGGTATCATATAATTGATTTATACTGTATAAATTTACACTATCATGGCATCAAATGCAAATTCTGGATTAAATAAGATGCCAACATCTAAAATTCCTTAATACTGTAATTCTACAAATATTTTTAGTTGAACAAAAAAAAAATTAACACATATGCAAAAAAGTTTGGGTTTTCAATATGTTACAATGAATTGTCAACATTGCAGATATATTAATTTTTCTTTAATCAAACTAACATTAAAATTTCTGGTGAGATGCTTCCAATATTAAATAATTTATCCACTTTATTTTTTAAGATCGGAGTTACTTTTAAAATGTAAAACAGTGATATTTTATTATTAGATTTTGTTAATGAGTATTTTGAGGATTATTTTTTTATTATTATATTAAATAATAATAACTCTAATATCAATATACTAATTATCAATAATTATATTTAATTAAAAATACTATTTTAAATAAAATATTCATTAATTTTAAAGATATTTTTATAAATACTCGATTAAGGTATTTTTTTTTATTTACTATATCACCTCTTCTAATTACTTGTACTGGACACTCCCTAGAACAACATTTAAACTTCTTTGAATACCACTAAGATTTCCACCACATTGCAATTTTCAGCTCCATTTGGTTCCATTGACAATTTGTAATCTTGATAGATCTAACAATATTAAATATGATTATAAGAATATAATATTGATGCAATAATTAAAATAAGATACAACAAAAATATATATCTTAAAATGTATATAATATGAATTATTGATAGATCAAATTTATATAATATAAGATATCTTAAACACAATTATATTGATATAACAAAATATGTGAACTTGAGAACGAATATATAAATTTACTAGGTATGAACCCCACACTTTTGCTCATTTGCTAAGGCACAATAAACTCTTTTATATTTCTAGAAAGCTACCTAGAATTGTGTCGAAGCCAATTCTATTGTAAGGAATAGGAAACAAAATGTGGTGCTTTAAGGTTTTCGTTAGGGAGGATAAAAAATTTGAGAGAAAAAAAATGTTTTAGGTTTTATTGATCCGGTTGTATAGCAGCCATCCAACTAGTTTATTTAGATTAGATCTATGTCAAGTCGTATGTCTCTTTCAAGTTCTAATTTGATCAAGACTATGGTTGGCTCCTCCCTTATTTATTAGAGGTTCAAACTACTCTTTTAAGGTTGATGTAGGCCTATTCAAAGGTCAAATAGTTTGTTTAATTAGACAGATTTAGTGTGTACTGGATAAGGTATGGTTTCAATTTTTTATGACCTAGGTCGATCTCGCTTGGCCGAGCATATAATAAAAAAATTAATTTTTATCTAAATTTAATTATAAAATATATTAATATAAAATAATTTGTTAATTTTGTCGATACTGATTCATGCCTGCAAGTCGGGCCAAACTAAATTAAGACTTAGGTGAAAAATTTAAAAAAAAAAATTCAAATTATGGCTTCACCCATGAACAATTCTAGACTGATGTAAGAAAAAAACAACCATTTAATAGAGAATTAGATTTTTTTCATATTTTTTTAGGACTAATTGAGAGAAAATAAAAAATAAAAATTTTGAGGTTAACCAAAATTTCTACTATAAGATTCTGGCTAAATCAATGCCTATACTTTAGAAGGTTTTTTCTTTCTTGATCATGTGGAATACTATTTAAGGTTAGACATTTGTACAACTAGTGAACATAATGTCTTATGCTATTCAACATTTCTTATAAACAAAGATAAAATGTGTCACATAATCCTTTTTCAAACACCCTTAGTTGTCAGGGTTGTGTTCTTTTTAACCCTAGACATGTCCTAGTTTCTATAAGTCCTCTTGAGAATTTAGCCATATCAATTCAAATAAAAATGGCTACATTTTGCACTCATATAGGTAATCTCTCATCAAGAATATCTTGTAATAATCAATTGATTTCATCAAGCCACAAAAATCATTAAAAGCATAGTTTAACCTAGCTCCTTTATAGACAACACTTATTTATCATAGAAATGGGTAAAAGTGTTTTAACTCTTTTAGTGCTTACACCGAGATAACATAATTCAGTTGTCTTTTTGAACCTAGATCTTAGGATCTCCAGTGAACTAGGTTGGGTTGCCATTATGTAACTTAATTTATAAACTTAAGTCCTATTCCCCTTGATGGTTTATAAACTTGCTCTCTCAAATAACCTTTTGTTAGCTAATTGGCAATATTGTCCTTTGGTTTTACATAATCAATAAAGATAATTCAATTAGAGAGCAATTATCTCACGGTATTTTCTTTGATAAATGTGTTGAGATATACCATTATACAAACTACTCTATGCCTTATCATTTACAGATTGGCTATTACAATGTATGCATATTGCCAAAATAGGTTTCAACCAACATGGAATATCTTCTAAAAATTTTAAAGTCATTTCGCTTCTTCTGTAGCTTTATCTAAAGCTATAAACTTAGATGATATTATGGATCTAACTATATAAGTTTGTTTAGAAGATTTCAAGACATTGAAGCTTCTCCAATAGTAAAGACAAATCCTTCAGTGGATTTCAAATCTTTAATATAAGATATCCAATTTTTATCGTTGTATCCTTCAAGTACAATTGAATATCTCATATAGTGTAGTCCATAATTCAAGATCTATTTCAAATGTCTAAGTACTTGTACCATGGCCGTCTAGTGATTCCTCCCATGATTACTTGTAAATCTACTCAGCTTGCTAACTAAGCTATATCTAGTCTTGTGTAATTCATGAGATACATGAGACTACCAATTATCTACAAATACTGTATCTAAGCTATCACACTACCAATATTCTTCATTAGATGCAAATTAACATCTATGGTTGTTTTGACTAATTGGTATCATTTTTATTGAATTTCTGAAGGATCTTGTTAACCTAATGATCTTGAGTTAGTACAAATCCATCTTGTGATATATAAATTTTAATTCCTAAAATCACATTTGCAACACCCATATCTTTCATATCAAATTCATATGTCAACCATGCTTTAGGTAGCTTTAATGATCTAATTATTACTGCCTAAGATCAACATATTGTCTACACATAACAAACAATGACCTAGCCTTTATGTGTATTCATTATATATACACATTTGTCGAATTCATTAGTGCAAAAACCATTTAACAACATTATTTTCTCATACTTCTGATGCAATAGTTTCGATACTTGTTTTAGACCTGTAATGATTTAACAAGCCTGCACACCTTCTGTTTTTGACCCAAAACCATGAACCCCTTGAGTTTTCCATATAGATTTCTTCATCTAAATCTCCATTTAGGAAAGCTATTTCAACATCCATTTAGTATATTTTAAGATCATTGAGAGCTGTTATAGTTATTAAGATTTGACTAGATATTATTCTCATAACTATCGAGTAGTATCAAAATAACTTAGCCTTTTTTTTTTGCTTATATCTATAAATTTCAAGCTAGGCTTTATACTTATCTGTATATCTATTTGTCTTCATTTTTCTCTTAAATATCTATATGTATCCTAATAGTTTATGCCCATAAGGAGGATTCACCTATTCTTGTGTATAACTTTTCATGATGGATTCTATTTCATTGTTAAAATCCTCTTTCCACAGTGTGCTTTTAAAGATGACGTTACATCTTTAAAAGTTTTAAGTCCATTTTCACATAGATAAGTAAGAAAATCCAAGACCAAAAATACTTATTACTTTAGCCTATTTACTTCTTTAAGGTTTGTTTTGTTCCTCCATATCCACTTATGGATCACTACTTGAGGATTATTGAGCTTTCTTCGCAGTCTTATTTTCTTGTGTCTCTCATATTGATACAAATACTAGGAATGTCCAAGTTACACACTAGAAAATGAAAAGTTGCACCATTGTTTTCATATCCAATGTATGCTCAATTAACATTTTTTTAGATTTGATTTTGACCTTAGGCAGAAAAATCGCTAAATTAGCAAGAAACCTCTATACTTTCATGTATTTATAGGATGGTCATCAGCCTTTTCATAATTCATATGGTGTTTTACTCTATTTCTTGTAGGGTATTTTGTTTAATATCTAATTGACTATTAAAATAGCCTCACCCTATAAGTTCTGAGGTTACCCTAAACTTATCAACAAAGCAATTATCATGTCTTTCAATATTCAATTCTTGCATTCAGCAATACCATTTTTTGAGTTGAAAAAGGAATGGTGATGCAATGGATAATTCTATGTTTTAAGCAGAATTTATTAAATAGTGAATCATATTCACAACCTCTATCACTTTTTATTTCTTTAATTTTTTGCTTAATTGATTTTCAACCTCATTTTTAAAGCGTTTAAAAGCTTCCAACGCTTTATCGTTGCTTCTTAACAAATAGATGTAATAATATCTCGTGCCATGATCAATAAAATTAATAAAATACATTTTACCACATCTAGTTTACATAAACTTTAAATCACATATCCAGTGTGAATTAAATTTAAAGGTCCACTCTATCTTTTAATCGAATAAGAGCCTTAGCAAATTTGGATTCTACATAAGTTTCACACTTGTAACTTTTATCAATCCAAATTTTTTAAAGCAAATCTAAATTGCTAATCCTTTGCAAGGTTTTGTTATTTATGTGACTGATCTACCATGACTTAGATTAGAAAACTCAAGCAAAAAAATAAAAAATGTCATTTTATATATAATGTTGTTCTTTATTACAACAATCACTACATTGAGCTTAAAAAGCCCATCATGTAAATAGCTTATACTACAAATGCGTCACTTTTAGTTAGTACAAATTTGTTAGGCTTAAAGACCAACCTAAATCCATTCTTGTTCAACTTATAGCCAAATATCTTGAACACAATGTTCAAGGTTAGTTCTTTCCTGGATGTCATCTTGAGCACTACCTTCTCATGGCCTTGTATCTTGCACACTCAAAAATTTCACATAAATAGTTGCTCATCGCGAGCAACTTTTTTATATTTGAAGAAACTCTTCTTATCAGAACAAAAGTGATAAGTGTCACCAGTATCAACCCACCACGTCTTTAGTTTTCCATCATATTCACTTTTGTCACAACATAGTAAAGTCAATCTCATTGTCATTAACTAAGTTGCCTTGAGCTTTCTTTTTTTTTTGTTGTACTTGTTTTAACGAAAATCTCTAACATAATATCTGAGTTTGTTGCATAAAAACAAGTACCCATGAACTTATTGACATTGGCTTTCTTATTGCCTTAGGAACGAATGAAAACAAATTGTTTCCATTTGTTGGTCTTATGTAAATGTTCAATAATATTTTCTTTGGCATCTATAGTTTGAACATCACCTCTTCTTTTTGAACCACGATTGTCCTTCTAAATTCTTAACCAGATAATCAAGTCCTATAAATTCATCTTTTTTTTCTTGTGCTTAAGATAGTTCTTGAAATCCTTCCATGAAGATGTAAATTCTTTATCAATGTGGCCATTTGAAATGACTCACTAAGCACCAAACCTTTGGAAGTAATTTCATGGAAGATCAACTGAACTTTTAGACTTAAATGATTATGGTTTTTAAGCCCACCATCTCAAAGTCTAAGAACTGGCCAACCACAAACTTTTTCACATCACCATCTTCAGTTCTATGCTTTCTTTCTATGGACTCCCATAGCTCTCTTGTTATGTTAGTCAGACTATACATATTGTATAACATGTTATGTAGTCCATTGAAGATATACTTCTTGCACAGGAAATTTGATCATTTCCATGCATCCACTGAGGTCATCATAGTAGTATCTATTTTTCATTTTCGAGAACCAGGGCTTTTTCCAATAAAAATCAAGCCATATTTAGAGTGTCACATAAAACAACTTCTGTTGCTACCACTATTGGAAGTATGGCACCTCTGAACTTCTTGGGTTTCTCAATATGAGTAGCATGTGGTGGTATTTGCACTATAGGCACATTTGCATTACTGGTAAAGGGTTATTGCCTTATGTTATTTAAAATTATAGGATCAACTTTGTTTTAACTTTCAAAACTTGTTTTAAAACAAGCATAAACTCAAGATGATTAAAACAAAAAAAATATATATACTCCAAACACTAATATACATAATCACAAAAGAAGAAATATAAAAATATACCGAGAATAAACAAACTAGTGTTTCTATGAAATATATATATATATATCATAAATCCAAGTTATAAAATTAATTAATTGAACTAGATATCCAAATAATCTAGTAACAACAAGAACATGAATACAGATTTGACAAAGAAACAATGTAAAACTATATGAATAAAGTAGCGTTCACGAAAACAAACTTTAACAAAATCTATAAAAATATAGGATCTTTTAGTTCATATATATTTATATAAAAAATAAATTGTAACCAATATTATAAGTAAACTATACATGCACAAATATAAAAAGAATATAAAAACTTAATATATATATATATTGTTAGACCTTTAGGTGGTGAATGAAATCAAGAGGGGGTGAATTGATTTCACAAAATTTTGATAAATTAAAATTT